>QAXK01006314.1:0-10342 GCA_004335735.1 Chlorella sp. KRBP
CGGCGGTGGAGCTGGTGCAGGGTGCTGAGGCCTTGGCGGGTGAGACGGGAAGGGCTGCTTGTGCACAAGAGGCGGTGGAGGTGGTGCTTGGAGGTGGCGTGGTGGTGAGGGCCATTTGGTGGTGGCGGCGCAGTGACCACAGCTCCTCCAGGCGAAGCACCACGGTGCCGGTTCCTGTCGCGCTGGGAGGCGGGTTGCTGAGGGGCTCTGTGGGCGTGGGCGGTGGGGCGGTGGTGAGGGCTGCACCGTCCACGCTCGTGCCTGCACACGCACGCACATGAGCAGACAGCCGACGCAAACCTTGACACAGCGCCCGGTGCAGGCGCCTGGCCGCCTCCAAAACCACCCTTGGCTGACAACGCAGGCCACAGGCCTTGTGCACGCACCACACATTACGCACCACAGGCCTTGTGCACGCACGCCCATACAGCCTCACCTGGTGGTGGTATGCCCATGTCCACCTCGTGCACCCGCAGCGTGAGGGAAGCGGAGGACAAGTCGGCTGTGAAGGACGACAGCTGTGAGACGCCCAGCAGCTGGCGCAGGCCCTTGCTCAGCCATTGCTGCGCCGCTTCCAAGTCCAGCGGACAGCCGGGCGTGCCCTGCACAGGTGCACGGCAAGCGCGCCATCGTGTACACAACGCTATGGCTCACATGCTGCCACAGCCCAACACATGCCCCGGCTCAAAGCGTGCAGCAGACAGCAGCAGGAGCTGTGGCGGCAATGGCAGCAGCGGCTGCAAAAACAGGAAAGGCGAGAAGAGCAGCCGCACCTCACACGTTGATATGGGGGTCTGCTTGCCAGACATGGTAGTGCCAGATCTATAAAGCTGCACCTCACACCTGGTAGCTTGCCATGCCCAGCCGCAGGGCGCCCTCCGCGTCACCGTGCTTGGCACACTTGCGCCACAGCCTCAGCGCCTCCTCCTCACGGCCCACCACCTGCACGTCCACGCCAAAGCTCCTGCAGAGCTTGTTCGTTCCCACTTAGCACGCTCTACGCAAGCTGTGCATGCAACAAATGCGAACACAGTGTCCACCACCAGTGATCACTTGCCTCCATCAACTGCGCCAAGCAGGCCATAGCGCTCGCATTGCCGCCGCCTCCACCTCCGCCGCCGCCTTTCCCACTCCCGCTGCCGCCTCCGCCCTTGCCAGCGCTAGCAGCAGCACCGGCACCACCGCCACCACCGCTGCGTAGCGCACGCTGCATCAGCACCGGCAGACTCTTCATGGCCACCTTGAGCTCCTTCACCGACAGCCCGCCCGTCCCCCTGGCCCCACCCACAGCAGCCTCCCACCGAGACCCTCCTGCACTGCTCCGGCCCCTGCTCTCCTCCTCCTCAGCACGGCCACCCCCGCTACCGCCGCCGCCGCTGCTACTGTCAGCCAGGCTGGACAAGAGAGCAGCGGCGTGCGTGGACGCGTGGTCAGCGGTGGCGGGTAGGAGAGCGGCCATGCCCGGGTGCTGCCCGTCCCGACTGAGGCAGCGGCGCGGCGGCGGCAGCATGCGCCTGACCAGCGGCCGGTGCTGCGCGCCGTGCTGGTGCTGGTGGCGGGTGCTGCTGCTGGAAGATGATGGGGAGCTGGAAGGTGGTGCTGGGGTGCTTGGGGAGCAGGTGAGTGGGCGCTGTAGGTCCAGTGTGAAGAAGGCGTGCTGTGCCACCCGGTCATCCGCCAGCAGCACCTGCACACGTGACAGCATGCCGCTGGATTACATAAGTGTCCGTGACCTCTGCGCGGAGCACGATGGATCCGCGCCATCTGATAAGCCCGGCAGTTGGGCTCCGGCCCCGCCGAGGTATCCAAACAGATGTAAAAACTCTGCACACGCATAGCTGTGGAGGCGCGGAGGTGCTGCAGGCACAGTAGCAGCCACCGAGTGATGCCCCCTCTCTTGGGAGCGCACAGAGGGCGGAGAGGGACCCACCTGTCGCCAAGAGGAGCAGACCTGGGTGGCAGGCAGCACGTACGACGCGTGGCGCGGCAGCAGCAGCGCCACCGCTGACAGCACCGCCGCGGGAAGGTCCACCCATGGAACCGCCACCGCCACCGCTGCCACGCTCCCATGCGACGCTGCTGCTCCTGCTCCCACCATCGCGCCGTGGCTGGCGGCTGCGGCCTGGTGCTTTGGCGAGGGCGGGAGCAGATCCTGCTCCCCACAGGATGCCGGGCTGCTGCTGCCTGCGCGCCCTGCTCTGCTGTGGGCGGCGGGCGGCAGGGTGGGTGGAGGCACCTGCACCATCGCTGGCGGGCCGCGCTTCTCTCCCTGATGGACAGTAGCGGTGAGGCAGGGCGTGTTGGCCTTGTCCACTGGCAACTCCACCACGTCCTCCGCTTTGCCCTGGCTCTCTGGCGCAGCCACGAGCGCTCCACACACACTTTCGGAGGTGATTGGTGCGGGGTGGGTGCCGCCGCCGCCGCCGCCGTTGGAGGCCCGCTTCTTGCCCTGCCACACGCCTCCTCGCACCAGCAGGTGCTGCCGCGTGCTCGGCAGCAGCAGCCCTGCCGCACGCATCGCGGGCGCCAGGCTGGCGGACGCGTGACTCATCAGCGGAGACGATGTGAGCGCGGCTGCAGCACCTGCATCATCCCTGCCACCGCCGTGCGAAGCAGCGGCAGCGCCTGCCTGGTTCTCCTGCCCCTCCTCGTGCCCGCTGCTCCCACCTCCGAGGCTGTGCCGGAGCGTGTGCTGCCGCAGGTGGTTGTGGTAGTGGTGGTGGTGGTTGTGGTGCTTGGCCGGGGGCGTGCTGCGCAGCGCGCGGCCGCCCCAGGGCTGCATGGGCCACGAGGGGCCCTGGCGCATGGCGAGGTGGATGGGGAGCAGATGCTTGGAGAGCGTGAGCAGGTGCGCTACGTCCTGCAGTGGCAGGGGTCGTGGCGGAGGCAATGAGGGCGCGCGTGGCGCCGTGGTTGCGCACCGTGGTGTATCCTCTCGCGTCCGCATCATGCTGAACACTGCTGCGATGGCGGAGTCGCACCTGGCTGCGCAGTTCATGGCTTACGAGAAAGGCGTCCCCCCGGATGAGCTCCCCCGTCGCCCTGCTCGCATACTCGTTCACCTGCAAGCGGCGACACACAGCACACAGCGAATGGCAGCTGCCACAGAGCTTTGGAGCGCCTCCATCGATGCCAGCAAGCGCCCCACCGAACGCCACACGTGGCGTGTGGCCCGGCGCCACCCTCACCTTGGCGGCCTGCTGCCTTCCGCTCCAGAACCACCGCGCCTTGCTGCCATGTACGTTGATCGTGTGCACGGGCTCCTGCACGCGCGAAGCGAGTGGGCGCTCTCCACGGCTTTTGCCACCGAGCCAGCGCCTCCCCAAGCGGCAGCAGCAGGTGCCTAATCGCACCTGCAGGTCATGGCCCTCGAAGCCGCCCAGCGAGATGCAGTCGTTGTCCTCCGTGATGAGGAGAGCGACCACCATCGAGTCGACCTTCCTTCGACTCCGAACGCAGAACAGCCCGGGCCTGCGCGGCCGTCTCAGATGCGCTGATGGGCGCTTCTCCTAGCCTTTCTGCGTCTCCGATGCGTTCGTGGTGGAGGAGGTGCAACTGGGGTTCAGACGCCATGGGCTCCACAGTCAGAAAGAGAAGCACAGTCGATGGTGCAGGAAAGCAGCGTCATCATGCGCGCCACGGGCCCGATGCTGCACGCGCGGACTCTCCCGCCAGGCGCGGCCGGCGCCTCCGCAGGCTCCGGCGCCACCGTTCGGCAACATACGATGCCCAGCTGCGACCTGCGCGTGGTGCTGGAGCCGGACGACGCACGCGGAGTGGGCGCCTGGGTCGGCAGCAAGGCCTGCGTGACTCTGGGGCCGTCCTCCCACACCGTGGAGCAGCTTGTGGCGCTGCTCCGCGCGGGTATGAGCTGCGCGCGCATCGACCTGACCTGGGGCGCGCTCCGCTTCCACCAGCGGAGCCTTGCCAACCTGAACGAGGTGCGCTCTGGGCAGTGGGTGGGGAGCCGGTCCCACCGAGATCATCGCGGCACAACCAGTGCTTGCGGCTGCTGCGGCGCGTGCAGGCGATGCGGCGGTGCCACAAGCTGTGCGCCGTCATGTGCGACACGCTTGGGCGCGAGATCAGTGAGTGGGGCGGGGCGGGGCGCACGCGTGCGGGTGGACGTGCACGCGATGCGTTGTGTGTGCCCACAATGCGTGCATGTGCGTGCAGTGGTGCGGAGGTCATACACGGAGGACGCGCTGGGATGGCCCGTGCACGACCAGCAGCTGACGGTGCAGGAGGGCGAGCACGTGGTGCTGGCCTCGGACTCCCTGCACGTGGGCACTGACACGCTGGTGGGTTGTGCTCTGTGGGTGCGTGGGCATGGTTGGAGACGCAGGGGCTTGAGGCTGGCGCTGCGTGAGCGTGGTGTGGTGCCGCACAACATCCGCAGACGTGTTCGTGCGTTGCACGGTTGGCTTGCAAACGAGTGCCAGCTCGCTGCTGCTCCAAACTCACCTGCTGACTCACTTGCACACTTGCTTGTTCCTGCAGGAGCAGCTGGGCGCAGGTCCTGATGCGCGCGTGCTGCCCATCACCTGCCCCGCGCTGCCGGGTCAAGTGCTGGCTGGTGACACGCTGTACGTGGGGCGGTACCTTGCTGCGGGCGCGCCAGAGCAAGGCTCTTTGTTCCTCGAGGTCAAACAGGTGCGCTAGGGTTGGCTGCCCCAGGGTGAACAAATTGTGTCCTCGCCGGAATGCCCCGTTGTGCTGCGTGGGCCTGTGCGCGATGCACAATCATGCGGGCGATATCGAAGCATTGTGGCCATGCAACTACTGTAGGAGGACGTCAGGAGCGCACTCCAGCACCTGCACGCCCTGACTGCGTTTGAGCGCAGGTCACGTCCACCCTCATCTCGTGCGTGGCGCTCAACCGCGCGGAGCTGGAGGGCCTGCTCACGCTGTTCCACCTGGAGCGATCAGAGCACGGACTGCACAACGCGCCGAGCCGCCTGCCCGTGCTGCACCAGTTCGACAGGGACTGCCTGCAGGCGCTGGCGGCGCAGTTCGAAATTGACTTTGTGGGCCTCAGCTCCACCAACAGGTGCGTGGTTAGCCTTGGGTATGTGTGGTGGTGATGGTGGTGGGTGGGTGTGGTGGTGGTGGTGGTGCTGCGGGTTGTGCGTGCCATTAGGCGGGGCACCTGCAGGCCTCAGCTTCACCAACAGGCGTGTATCGATGTGTTGTGTCGGCGATGGTGGTGGTATTGCGCGTGCGTGTGCCATGCGGAGGGCTGGGCGATGCCACATGTGGCCAGCGCCACCATCTTTTCCGGGACTGCTTGCTTTCTGTGCGCGTTGCTTGCTTTCTGTGCGCGTGTGCAGCGCCGAGGACGTGAGGGAGGCGCTGGGCTTCATCCGCTCCATCGGCATGCACGACACACAGGCGAGTCTGCGTGCTGCTTGCACAACAGGCCTTCTGACCGCCGCTCCAAGGCACCAAGCGGCATGTTGCACAAGGCAATGTTTGCACGAGGCAGTTGTGGCAAATGCTGCGTCGCCGCATGTCCGGCCGTGTGTGTGTGTGTGTGTGGCGATATGTGCATCTGTTTTGGCGCCTCGGTGTGTGCATACAGATCATCGCCAAGGTGGAGACGCGGCGCGCCCTCTTCAACTTCAAGGTGGGTGTCGGTGCCTTCTCTGTTCCGCACCACGCACCCCGAATGGTGCGTCAGGCGTACCTCCACTCTGCCCACCTCGGTCCTTTTGTCCTGCGGGCCATCCTTTCCTGTCGGCCACTCCGTTTCTTTCTCTTTCCTTCACTGCTTCCCCTGGCATGCACCTCACCTTTGCAGGCCATCCTGCACGAGGCATCGGGCGTGGTGCTGAGCCGCGGCCTGCTGGGCCTGGACGTGGCGCCTGAGAAGATGTGCCTGGTGCAGAAGGCGCTCATCACGCAGTGCAACCTCGTGGGCAAGCCAGTCATCGTCACCCGGTGCGCCCTTGGCTTGCGCACCCATCATCATCGTCATCATTGCATGGCGTTCATGACAGGTGTCGTGATGCAGAAGATCGCCAGGCAGGCGTCACTTGCGCAATGTCGCGGGCGGGTGCTCTCAAGCCATGCCATTCGAGCTGCACACAACCATGGACGCAACCACGGAATGCTTGCAAAGGAGGGTGGGAGCAGCGACACGTGGCTTTTGCTGTCCACTGCGCGGTGCGGCGTGCTTGCAGGGTGCTGGACTCGATGTCCGACCACCCGCGCCCCACCCGGGCAGAGGCCACAGACGTGGCCAACATCGTGTTGGACGGCGCGGACGGGATCCTGCTGGGCGCAGAGACGCTGAGGGGCAAGTGAGTTGCCTGTGTGTTGAGCTTTACATCTGGCGCGGCCATCTCAGCAGATGAGCATAGGTAATCAACACGGAGAGCGCTAGCCCGCTCCCCCGCCGCCCCCGCCGTGAGTGCGCTCTTCCGTTCTGATCACTATTGCATGGCGTTCACGACAGGTTTCATGATGCGGCAGCCGTCACAAATCGAGATTGCCAGGCAGGCCTCGCCAAGCAAAGCTCCTTTTCGATACCTCAGTGCATGCATCCATGAATGCATACCGGCATCCTGCTGGGCGCGGAGACCCTCAGCGGCAAGTGAGTGCGCTTTCCATGCCTGCCTGTCATGGTGCTGCGGCTGGCGGTGCCGCAAGCTACACGCACAGACACGCACGCGCGCTGCATGCTGGGCTGACGTACAGCGCGTGGTGTGCGAGGTGTGCAGGTACCCTGTGGAGGCCGTGGCGACGGCGGTGCGCATCTGCAGGTGCGCGACTGCACCCCCCGCGCTGCGTGTGCTGCGCGCACGGTGGCAGCTTGCACCAACAGAAGTGGAGGCACAGCTGCAAGTGCATGCTCCAGGCCGCATTTGGGTCGCTCAAGGGGCCACGCTGAGCACTCGAGCAGAGTCTGACGGCTGCCATGTTGACCGCGAGTGTTTGGCGGCTGCCTCGTTGACCTCGAGTGTTGGCGGCTGCCATGTTGACCGCGAGTGTTTGGCGGCTGCCTCGTTGACCTCGAGTGTTTGACGGCTGCCTTGTTGACTGTGAGTGGCTGATGGCTGCTTTTTGCTGACCGCTTGTTGCTGTGCAGGCAGGCGGAGGCGGTGTACGACTTCCACCAGCACTACGAGTACCTCATGGTCAGTGGCTTCCAGTGAATCATCATTGGTAGCATTGGGACCATCCTACTTGCCGCAAGGGCCCATTGTCATGACAGGGCTCATTCTCACGACAGCGCACTCCACGCACATCATGTGAGCAGTGGAACTGACGCGCCATACACGACATGTAAGAGCGCACACACTCTCATCACGCACAGGACACGGCCATGCAGCAGGAGGATGAGTACGGCCTGGCTGGGACCGGCTACGCCTTCACCTCCTCCTCCGCTGCCGCCGCCGCCAACGCTGCCTACGCCGCCGCTGCTGGCGGCACTGGCACTGCCTTCCCACCAGGCGCCGCGGGCGGCCTCGGCGGGTCCGGCTGGAAGGGCTCATGGGGCGCGGACATGGGTTTAGGGTCTGGCATGGGCGGCGGCAGCGCCAGCTACACCCCGGCGCCGCATGGAGGTGGGCCCTCGCTGTACCACCGTGGTGGTGCGGGTGGTGGCGGCGGAGGCCAAGGAGGGCATTATGTGGACCTGTCGCCGATGCCGAGCGTTCCGCTGAGCAGGGTGAGGGTGGTGCCGGAGGTGCTCCAAGGGGCAGGCGGTGAAGGTGGTGGAGGTGGTGGTGCGGCGGCGGGCGTGGCGCATGGTGGAGGCAGGGCGGTAGGGGCTGGGCAGGTGCGTGGGGACGGAAGTTGGGGGATGGTAGCGTGGAGACGGTAGCTGGATGGTAGCTGTGTGGGGGGCGCCTGCGTGAGGGGGCTTCCAACCGCGGGCACCAAGGCACCCAGGGACCAGCAGCCACCAGTTTGTGTTGGCCGTGGTGCAGGTGCAGGTGCAGGCGGGCGGCGGCGGAGGAGGAGGAGGAGCAGCAGCGGGAGCAGGTGGGCTGCACCACCACGACATTCGCGACCACCCTTCCTACGCCTCGCCTACCGAGCTATCCTCTGCCCACACCCACCACCCACCACCTTCCACCCTCAGCCACCATCCTCCATCCTCCACCACCCATCACCCACCTCCCACCACCACCCTCCACCCACCACTCTCCACCCTCACCCACCACCCGCAACCTCACACCCTCACTAGGGGGGCGGGGGAGCACGCAGCTGACGGGCCTTCCTCTGCCGCCCACAACCACGCTCACCACCACCACCCAGGTCAGCACTGCGGAGCATTCTCTCCAATGTATAAAGCGGGTCCCGTGTATGGAGAGTTGCCTGCATGCAGGATAGATGCGGCAGCGTTGACGTTGCTCTCTTGCCGCTGAACTGCCAACGCTGCTGACTGCACAGGAGCAACCTCCATCCACCACCACCACCACCACCACCACCTCAACAGCCCCTTGACCAGCCCCTTTGCCTCCGCCCTCCAAACCACCGCCATCCCTCCGCCCGCCCTTCCCACCCCACCCGCTAGGGCTGAGCTGGGGCCTACGCCGCATGCCCCTCTCCCCTCAGTGGACGAAACCGCCCCTGCCGCCCCACCCATACCGCACGCCGCCCTCCCCCACGCCACCGCCACGCACCCGCCCCATCCCTCAGCCCTCCACGACCACAACCACCCGAACAACCAACCGCACCCGCTGCCACTTCCGCCCCTGCCACCGCAGCCGCCGCACCACACACGTCTCGAAGGCAGCGCGGCCAACAACCCCAACAACAACAGCAGCACCGCCGCTCGCCACGCCCAGGCCCGCCGATGGGCCCATGCCGCCCTCCACGGCCCTCATCACCCAGACGCTGCCGCTCTATCCGCCGCCGCTGCCGCCGCAGCTGCCGCCGCAGCTGCTGCTGGTGATATCAGCGTCGACGGCGGCGCGGAGGACAACAGCGATGATGTGGGCGAGGACGAGTGTGACTTCAGCGCAGCCACTGGCACCGGCACCGCACCCACCGCCCTCCACGGCTTCACTGCAGTGGGCCCTGCTGGTGCTGTCTACGGCCACCTGGGCGCTGGTGCTGCCGCTGGTGCTGCTTACCAGCATCCAGGTGGAGGTGGTGCTGGGTCGACTGCCCATCACCCGCCGGGGCTGCCGCATGCTGCCCCACGCGTAGTGGGCACGATGCCGCACGGTCCTCACCCGCCAGGCCACCACCCTCACCCTCTCCATCAGCAGCACCACCCTCACCCTCTCCACCATCAGCACCAGCACCAGCAGCACCCGTCCGGCCACCTCCCTCACCCTCACCCTCACCCTCACCTTCACCATCACCTTCACCCTCACCCGCAGCACCAGCACCAGCACCACGGCTACTCGCAGCAGATGGGTGCGGGAGGGATGGGGCGCTACAGCGCAGTGTCCACGCCAGGCCCTGGTGGAGGTTTGCCCATGCCGCAGTACGGGGTGCCGTACCCTGGGGCAGCGGCGGCGGCGGCGGCTGCAAGCGGCATGAGTGAGTGATGGCCAAGCGTTTCATTGGTGCTCGTCCACTTTGCCAAGAGAAGCACGTGCGTTTGCCTTGCAGCGTCAGCCGGGCATGGCTGCCCCTGTGCAGGCCGAAGGGCGGTGTTTGCTCGACAAGGACCTGTGATGCAGGTGGCCACGTGAGGGCGAGAATACCTTTTCACCCCAGATGGCACTGGTAATCCTTCCTGTGCGCAGGCAAGCTCGAGAGCATCACCAGCTCGGCAGTGAGAGCTGCCGAGAAGGTGCGGGCCAGCCTCATCGTGGTGCTCACCCGCACGTCCAACGCGCCGAGGCTCCTGGCCAAGTACCGCCCGCCCTGCCCCGTGCTCACGCTCATAGTGCCAGAGCTGGTCAGGTGAGAGAGTTTTGGCGCGTGTACAGCATGAAAATGAGGCTGCCGGTGCAGCACCCAGGCAGCAGCATACCAGAGATGGTCAGGTGAGCGAGGTGGTGGTAGTCTGCAGCTTCAAAAATGGGGCCGTCAAGGCATAACAGGTCAGCAGCGATAACCGTACCAGGGCTGGTCTGTTGAACGAGGTTTGGAGCGTGTACAGCGTGAAAATGAGGCTGCAGGCGCAGCACCAAGGCATGCAAAGGATCAGCAGGAAGGACAAGCGGACACCAGCTTAGTCTTGTATGTCCAGAGCTTGCCAGGCAACGGTCTTGGTGATGCCTCCTTTCTGCAAGTGCACACTGCTGATCCGTGCTGCATTGGTTGTCGCGGCCGGGTTGCCCCGTTTGCAAGCGCGCACACACACACTGCTGCATGTGGTGCTTGATGCGTCACGTGTGCGCAGTGATGGCCTCAAGTGCACGCTGCTGCGTGG
>QAXK01006322.1:0-14931 GCA_004335735.1 Chlorella sp. KRBP
CAGCAGCAGCAGCGCCCGCGGCAACAGCAGCAGCAGCAGCACCCAGAGCCGCCGCTGCAGGAGCAGGAGCAGCAGCAGGCATGACACCTGCAGTCAGTACATACCCTGCTTGCCGTGTGCATCTGCCAAGGGCAGGGTCATGACACACGGGCAGCTGCGGCTCACCTGAATGTATCATACGTTTGTACATAGGGCGTGGTTGTTATGGCCATGGGATGCTGCACAGACAATGTTGGTCAATGCTGTAAGTGCTGTACCTTTTTCATAGGATGTTATATTCGTGTACAGTCAACTGTCACGTGTGATAAGTGGCTGTCTCTTATACCTGCAGTCAGTTCCTGCAGGCTGTGGCAGCAGCTTCATGTACATCTTGTGCAAGCAACGCCTGGTCCTGCAGATCCTGGTTGTTCATGCAGCCTTGTGCTGAGCATATGATGCAAGCAACATTACAGAAAAGCGTTCTACATCGGGTCCCAGTCCACAGCACACACTTCGCACTCAGGACACTTGAAATAGCGCTTGTAGGCTGTAGCCTTTCACGACTGGGTGCTGACACAGACAACAACTGGCAGCTGCAGTGCCACACACCCGGACTGACAAGGCCCAGCTCATCATTCAGCAGGTGCCGGCAAACATGCACAGCTGCCTGCCAGCCAGGTGTGCAACGCTCGGCCCCTCCACAAAGCTTGAAGAGGTTCAGACATGCCTGCCATGCCGGCAGCATCACAACACTTGCAATCAACGCGCGGCGATAAACGCAGCCGCCGCCATCTGGCAGCCCTGCAGGGACAGATACGGCGTCACCTGGTCATGCACTGCGTCACAGACACAATGTACAGTGCTCAACTACAAACGCCCGTCTGCCCTGGGAGAGATCACGCAGGGCCTGAGCTCCCTGCCTCGGTTCCACCTCAAGCTATCTATCCACAGACAGTCAGGCCCAACTGGTGCCATCTGGCCGGCCCGTTGCTGCCACTGGTGCACTGGCTCGCAAACCAAGGCGCCAGTGCATCCTATCACACACCTGCTGTTCTCCAATGCAACAGCCTGGTCTCACCAAGCTGCCCCAGTGCTACACAGTGCTTAGCTCAGTGCTGGACCCCTGCCAACAGACGGCATCTCAACATGGCGCTGGCAGCCTGCTACGGACATGCATTGGGATGTCGTTGACAGCTCACCATAAGCTCAACAGCATCTGCAGCTAGTCAGCACACGGTACCAGAGCACCTGCTAAAACACCATATCAAACAGCCAGCCAGCCTATGTGTGCCCTGTTGGAGTCATTGGCATTCATGCCCAACACTGAAGTTTCGGTTCACCCTGCTGCTATGGACCCAGCGGCCCAGCCACCACCCGCTGCTCAGTCTCGCCTCCTGGGCAAAGTGCACGGCACCATGCCCATGGGGCGAGCTGTACGTAACCTGCCTTCTAGCTACAACACCAGCACAGCCGCCAGCATGGCAGCTGCACTCAGGCATGCCTGCAGCCACAGCGTGCCTGCCGCCCTGCTGCTGCTGTTCTGGGTTGCTGGTTTCTTGCCCCTCCTGCCTCGCCCGCACTCTGTCTCATTGCCGGCACACTTGAACTTTGAGGGTGGCAGGGCTGCTGTTGTCCCTGCGTCCGACCCCAACATCATGTCCTCCGTGTGACTGAAGAACATGGTGGGGTCATAGAACAGCCCCTGCTCAAAGTAGCCAAACTGCAGGCTGAAGCGTGCCGCGTCCTTGCTGTTTGCTGCCAGCACAACAGACACGTTGGACTCGCTGGTGAACCTGTCTGAGGAGAATGCATAGGTGGGGAACTCTGTGGCGACTGCGAGCTTTGGCCCGACCAGCAGCTTTGCAGTGGCCACCCGCTTTGTGGGCCCTGTGGCCAGGTCCAACATGTCCAGGCCGCTTGAGGCCATGCCTGCAGCCGCCTTCTTGCGCAGCACCTGGGTGTCTGCATCCATAAAGTCCGTGAAGGCCTCTGCACATGCCAACACGACAGCAGCACCCACGTCAGTGTGGCAGGAGGCTGTAGTGAGCCAGTGTGGTGAGCCTTTTGCAGTGTGGCCAACCAGCTAGGACCATGCCACACTACCTGTCCAGGGCTAGGGTTCTGAATGCCCCTTGTGTCCATTGCTTCGGCTCTGTTGGTTGATCACGCACAATGTCACTTGCATGCAGCTGTCTGCCCAACCAGAGCGGCTACATGCAGCAGATGCACAGAGATGTGCAGCTGCCTGCCCAAAACGACCGGATGCATGCAGTAGATGCACAAGGGTTTGATACAGCATAGTCCCTGTGTGCACACCTGCTTGGTGGATGCGTGCTTGCTGCAGCCGCCTTGTGGCTGGGCCCCTCATGGAGTCCATGTCCTGGAAGATATCTGCAAGCAAGCACACACACATCACATCGCATAGTGCATGGTCAGCAATGGTGGTCGAGGCCATCTTGCAGGTTGTTGGACGCAGACACACTGCAGTGCCACTGCAGTCGGACTGCACAGGCCCCATGTGCTGCTCATCGCGGGATGCCCTGTGGCCTGCAATGCTGGTGCTGGTCTGCGCAGCTTCCCTGCAGGGTCAGCACCCTCCCTGCGCACCTGCTGCATCGCTCATCACAAACTGTGGCTGTGAGTCCTTGGTGGTTGAGGCCATCACCACCTCCAGCTTCAGGCTGTTGTACAGGGAGCAGAAGGGCCTGCGGCACACACCAACACACATGTGGACACAAGGGAGCACACTGCATGTTTGTGACCTGATCCCGCAGCACCAGGCTTTGCAGCAGTTTTTGCAGCACTTTTAGTCCCACAGTAGGTGGTGCAAGACATCCTGCCACAGGGCAGCGCTTGCCCCCGATTGCAACTTGCGGGTTCTGGTTGGCAGCACAAGCACCACCATACTTGCAATGCATACATCAGTGTCCGCACTCACCAGTTCTGTGCTTCGATGGTGTACTTCAGGCTGCCAGCTGGGGCAGACACCACACGGTTGCGCCCGTACGCAAACGTCTTGTTGCCTGAGAAGCCAAACATGAAGGTGACCTTGAGCACTGGGGGTGCGTCGCCAAACATCATGCCACCATACTGCACATTGCCTCCAGGGTAGGCCGCCCAGGCCTGGCCTGCTGATGCAGCAGGGTCTGGCAGGTAGCCGTTGTTTGCTGCCAGCTGCTGGTGGAACAGGTCCGCGGCCTGGATGGGTGGCAGGGCTGGCCTCAACACAGCAGGAGCAGCGGGAGCAGCAGGCTGGAATGCAGGCGCTGTGACAGCGGGGGCAGGCACTGCTGCTGGCACTGGGTCTGGGGTCAGGCCTGCGGCGGGTGCATCCTTGCTGATGTCATCCTCATCCTTCTCGGGGGGGATGGGAATGACTCCAGACTTTGTGTCAATCTCTGCTTTCTTGTTGTCCTGGGGAGCCTGTGTGTCCTGCTTGGCGTCCTTGGCAGCAGCAGGGGTATCTGCTGCTGCAGGCACCTTCTTGCTGTCCTCCTGGGCACCCTTCTGCTGTGTTGAGGACACACCCTGCTGGGGTGCCTCAATCGGGACTGGTGCTGCTACCTGTGGCATTTCAGGCTGCTTGGTGTCCTTTGCTCCATCGGGCTTGCTTTCTGCTGCTGGGGCCTGCTGTGAGGTGGGCTTCTCTGCAGGAGCCTTGCTGTCGTCATCCTTCTGCTTGTCACCACTGGGGGCAGCAGGTGTTGCCGCAGGCTTGTCATCAACGGCAGCACCTGGCGTAGCAGCAGGCTTGTCACCAGCAGCAGCTGGGGTGACAGCAGGCTGCGCATTGGGGCTGCCCACTTGCTCTGCTGCAGGGGTTGGGGATGCCGTGGCTGCAGCTGCTGGTGGTGTTGATGACGCAGAGGCTGGTGAGCTGGGGATGACACGCTCAATATGGAAACCTGGCAGGAAGCGGCTCAACTGTGTCAGCCTGCGCCCGAAGGGTGACATTGCTGCCAGCTCTGAGACTGGTTGGCCCGGCAGAGCCGCGCGTGACCCACTGTGTGCTGCCTTGTCTGCCATCTGGGCCATCAGATCACTGTCCTTTGGGCCCACGCCTGCATGGTATGCCTGGTTGATAATGCTCTCCAGGGATGGGCAGTTGCTTTTAGTCAGCCCTGGTGGCAGCCTGGGTGCTGTGAAGGTCATTGTCAGGTAATGGTATGACACTGACCCAGACACACGTTGACCTGCGGCGGTTCGACAGCACCATACATGTCAGACGTCTTCTGCAGACTGCAAGTCAGTAGTGCATTGTGCAGAGTGCCCTCTGACCCAAGTCATCATTGTTGTAGGCAGCACTGCTGCTGCTTCACTGCTGCCTTCAGATTCTGCTGCTATGCCGCGCTTTGAGCTGCTGAACTCACCTCCAATAACTTCTGGCACCAGCTGCGACAGGTCTGGGATGGTATGACTGGCAACAGGTTGCCCAAACTGCATGGGCATCCCAATGTGTTGAGTGTGTGAGACAGTGATGGCGGGAACAAGCGGCCAGACACCACGTGGGCAGTCGCTTCATACACAAAAAGCATCCGTTGCATGTAAACGTACCGCATCAAGCTCCGACAAGGCGCCCAGCTTGAATGCCAAGTAGCATTGCGAGCAGTTCGCTGAGGCTGCCGGGTAGTACTTCAAGCTCACACTGTCGCCAAGGAACTTCACGGATTCCCCTGTTGGTGACTTAAACGTCTGACTCGTTAAACTTTGTGCTGAGCTTTTCCCTGCCAACAGTAGGAGCACAAATGCTGCCCAAGCCTGGGCGCGAGGCCTTGTCCAAGCATGCATTGCGGCACTGGGGTCAGAGGAACAATCACCAACGCTGCAACATATGTCAGTAGAACGTGTTGCCGGCGTTCGTGCTGAAGACCAGCTTCGGACTACTGAACCACTAGGTTTTCTGCGACTTCGAGGCAAGGCAATGCTCAGGTTCTCACTAAACGCACATGGCTGCAAATTATCTCTCAGACACATATAAAGCCATCATCAATCAAAATATAATTCGACACAACCTCTGACAGGGGTGCGAGAACTTGCACACATACAGCAGTGGTGTTGGCATGTAAGGGCTGCAGCAATGGTGAGCCACTGCAGTAAAACACACATACCATAAAATATAATCAAATCATATTTTGATCATGTCAGCATGCAGCCTTGCTTGGCATCGGGTGAAAGATGCACAGCTGACCCAATCTGCTGTTGCACCCCAGGCAAGGACGCTTACACAAAGCTATTATACTCCATATGAGGTGAGAACATTGTTACAGAACTTCAGTTATTGAAATGAAGGGCGTGTACAGATGTTCGACCACACCTGCCTGCTGTGAGTCTTATCACTGCTGTGGCATGCTGCAGGTCGCCACCCACAACACACCCACTGACTGCTGGGTGTCAGTACTGGGGGCTGTGTATGATGTGACAAGGCTTTTGAGAGTAAGATATGACTCTTGGGTATCAGCACTTCACTGCACACGGTCATGTGCACGTGCGCTGCACAGGTGGCCTGTGCTGAGAACTGTCTTGCTGCCATGCAGGACTATCCAGGTCCATTGACAGCGCCCATATTGGCAGCAGCAGGGACAGACATCTCTCACTGGTAAGGATGTGTTGGTTGCTGTCCTGGACTGGCACATGACACAGTGTGTGCAAGTCTAGCAGGGCAGTGTACGGGCTGCTGACAGCAGCAGGTGCATGTGAATGCAAGCAGCAGGCAATGGAAGCTGCTGCAGTTGGCTGTGCTGAACAGCAGCCATGACCAAAGCCGGGCTGTTGTGCTGCTGCATGCAGGTTTGATGGACAGACGGGTGAAGTCAGGACTCATGTGGACCCAGACACGCAGCTGCGGGTGCCTTACTGCCCACAGGTGTGCCTAGGGCTGAGCCCATGCAGCAGCAGAAAGACGCCAAGCAGTCCCAAGCTTGCAGGACTTGTTAGCATGCTGGCAGCTCATTCGTCTTAGACTCCGCTCATGCAATCATCTCAGTCATCCAAAGCTAGCAGGGAGCTCCTTCTGCATGGGCTGTATGCTCATCATGCCATGGTCCTGTGTGTCCTGCAGGGTGTGTTCCTGCATGTGACACCCATCCAGCCCACCAGCTGCTATGACTGCAGCAACGACGTGCCCTGGTGGCGGGACATCACACTGCGGGTGAGCACTTGGTCTTGCAGCCAGTCAGCACAGCACCCTGCAGCCGACGCACTCCATGCTCAGCAGTGCAGGGGTTTTGCAGGTGCTGTGCCACCCATGTCTTCAGGCCAACACAGGCACAGCAAAGGGCATGCCATGCGGGCCACCTCATTGTGGGGCTAGCGTAGTATTACTGCTCTTTGAGGCTATGGAAAGTTCTGCAAGGTTCCTGTGAACACCATGTGTGACACAGTGCATGCAGCAGCTGGCCAGGTGCCACTAGTGAATCGCAACCAAGTGGGGAGTCTGCTTGGCACATGCGGCCTGAAGAGTTGGCAGTCATCCTTAAAACGCCGTCTGTCGGTCGCATGACGGGGTGTGCTGTGTGCTGCTGCTGTTGCAGGTGGGCCTGCTGAGCAGCCAAACGCGCCTGGTGCGCATCAAAAACGCGCTGACAGAGCAGCAGGACACGGTGGAGGTGCCCATGGAGGAAACACTCCTGCAGGTATGATCATCCGGCTGCATTTGGGTCTAATGACTCAACAAGCAAGACATGAGAAGTTGGAGGACAGCCGCTGGCAGGCTGCAGCGGCAGCAGTGGTGGTGACTGGGCGCTCCAAGCAGACCGGGTCTTCACCTGAACATCAAGACATGTGTACGCCACACTGCAGCAGCTGCCGTCTGGCTTTGCTTTACTTGCGGCAACCAGACAGCATGTGCAGGCTCTCTTGTTGCGCTGTGGGCCGCTGCAGTTGTCACATCAAGCACCTTGCACTTGTGTAACTGCATGTGTGTGCACGCAGTTGCAACAGCGGTACCTGCCCATCAACGCGCATGCTGCAAGCTACACATGGAAGGCGCTGGTCAAGTCAGGTGCGCAGACTGCTCAGCACAGTGCACGAGGTGTTGTCTGCCTCCAGATCTCGACATGTTTGAACCCTTGCGGCAGAGAGAAACAACTGTGTGCCAGCCGGCCTGGCATGCATGCCAGTCCAAGCTGTCTAGTGTTGCGGTTTACACAACGTTGTGCTGAGTGGGTGTGTGGTATGGGGGTTGCCGCTATGCAGGTGCCAACAACAGCAGTCGGTTCGAGTTCCAAGAGCTCAACATGAACAAGACACTGCAGGAGAACGGCGTGATTGACGAGACCAGCACGTTTGAGACCCTGGACCTGCCCAACGACTTCCACATACCAGTACTTCACGTGTACTGGAATGATGACCTCACTGTGGCATGAGACTATTGACGGATGCTGCTAGTGTTGATCCTGCAGCTGCAGCGGCAGCTGTCATGGCAATGTACATTGTACATACAGTGGGCTGGCAACCTGTTGAATTATGTCATGTGCAGAAAGGACTGGTCAAGTCAGTGTGGGTCTAATGCACATGTAACGCTGCCTACACGATTGACTACAGCAGCTAGTTGTTGTCGGTGTGCTGTCTTCTGCGTCAGCACACACGCCCTGCTGCAGCTGCTACTGCCCAAGAGGCATCTGCTACTGCAACCCTCAAGTCACTAGGGGTCTCTTCGTGGCCCTTCTTTTAGGCCAACTTCCTCAATCCGTATACATAATGAGTCAGTAGCACACCAAGGCCTTACTAGATGTCGAGGCTGGCGCGGCGCCTCAAGGTGACTACGAGGCTTGATCAGCAGCTTACGGTACTGCCCCGCAACGTGGCTTTGCGTGAGCAGTGCCGACCAAACACCAAAGTGAAAGCTCATCAGGTCTCTCAACTGCATGCATCTTCCTTTCCTGGGCCTGGTTGCAGGGGGCCGTTATAGCTGGCTCAGCAGCAGTAGCTGCTGCTGTCACTGGCTATCAGTTCCTAGATGTGAACACCAAGTTCCAGCTAGCCAGCTCGACTGGGCCCCTCATACGTATGCTAGATGCCGAGACAGCGCACAGAGTGGGCATATTGGCAGCTAGGTTTGGCTTGTTCCCCAGAGAGACTCGCCCAGACCCCGAGTCACTCAAGGTGCAGTTGTGGGGCTGCACCTTCCCAAACCCCATAGGTAAGCCACTTCAACAACACACGCAATCATGCCGAATTAGTCCAACTCCTGCTGTCTGCCGGCTCTGGAAACCTGTTTTGGGGTGCACTGTACTGAACAGCCTGCCTTGGCACACTGTGACAGAGTGCTTGTGTCCACCCAGCAGCCACCAGCAAAAGCTGCATGAGCATGTCAGCAGTGTTGCAGTCGTACCAAGCGCACCTCTGCGCACAACATCGGCGGCTGTGTGTTGTTGCAGGTCTTGCTGCTGGGTTTGACAAGGATGCTGAGGCCATCCGAGGACTGCTGGGCCTGGGCCTAGGCTTCATGGAAGTGGGTGAGTCCCAGCAGCAGCAGCAGCAGCAGCAGCAAGGGTGGTGATGGTGATGGTGGCCAGCAGCATAATCAACACAGCAGTCGCAACTCTGATGTTGCACAGGCATATGCCACAACATGTGCTGTCTTTGACGTCCTGCCACCCACAGCGTGGCTGTTGCATGTATGAGAGGCGTGTGTGCTTGTGGCTGTGCACCGTGGCCTGCAGGCTCAATCACACCCAAGCCGCAGCCAGGCAATGACAAGCCTCGCGTCTTCAGGCTACCTGAACTCAAGTGAGCCGCAGCTGCAGCTGACTGGCGTCTGTGCTGCCAGCACACCCCACAATGCTGACCCTGCTGCTGGCCCTAAGCAGTCAGCAGCACAGCGTGTTTGGCAGCTGGATTCTGGGGCTTTTGGCAGCTCTCAGCCCTCACACAGTGGCTGTTGTGATGCTCGGCAGGGTGAGGGCAGCAGCAGCAGCAGCTTGAGCACAGCGTGGTGCTTCTCAGTTGGCAACTTCATCAACTGTACGCACGCAGGCACGCACACACGCACATATGCACATACCGCGAACATGTCTTGTAGCTGCAATTGCTGAGCAACACCTGCGGCATGCGCCTGCATTGCTCTCGCTTCTTTCCTTGTCCACCCTGTGCAGGGCCACCATCAACCGCTATGGCTTCAACAGTGCTGGGGCAGATGCAGCAGCTGCACACCTTGGCAACTTCTGGGTGCATGCAGAGCAGCACCCGGATATCAAACCAGGTGTTTGTGCCCATTATCATATGTGGAGCAGCAGGCCACATAGTGCTGCACCCCTCACGCCATCTGTGCATGTGAACAGGCAGGATGAGTGGTTGGGAAGGAGGGGGTTTATCAGGGCACTCGTGCGCCCGTGCTGCTGCCACCATCATGAAAGCAAGGAGCTTGCAGCTATAGCCACTGGCAGCTGTGTGGCCATGTGATTGTGGGAGCCAGGCATGAGCCAGTCCTGGGGTCTGTACAAGACAGAGGCCCATGGGGCCTACCTGTTCTGGCCCTGACATAGCTACAGCACACATCACAGAGGGCTGCGGCCCTCATCAACATCAACAACAGCACTTGGTTGTAGATCAGGGCAGCAGGTCCATCAGGCCTCCTGCCAAGAGATACCTGCCGCATGTATTGGGCACACGGCTTCAGGCCTGCAGCTGGACTGAGGTGTGTCTGTGGTGGGTGCTTGTTGCGTGTGCAGGTGTGCTGGGCGTCAACCTTGGCAAGAACAAGTTGAGTGAGGATGCAGCAGACGACTACGCCCTAGGGCTGATGAAGCTGGGCAAGTATGCAGACTTTGTGGTCATCAATGTGTCATCACCCAACACCCCAGGTGTGTTGGCTCAGGGCTCTCGTGTACACTGGACTCCAGCCGGCATTGCTTCCACACATGTGGGGCCGTCAGCACGTCATCATGCTGCCCTCACTGAGGCATGTCGGCACACATCACATTCGCACCTGACACAGCGAGCAGCATGTGACACAACAAGGTTCCAGCACACACCAGGCATATGGCTGTCAGCTGCTTGGCTGTATATTGGCAGCAACAGCGGGCTGTGTTCCCCGGCCCGATGAAGGCAAGGGCATGTGCACATATGTATCTTTGTGCAAGGAAACAGCATTCAGACCAACCCTGCTGCTGCCGCTGCTGTCTGGGGTGCTGTTGGGCCCTGCCTGTGTGCCAGGCCTGCGTGCGCTGCAGGGCCGCAAGCAGCTGCATGACCTGGTCAGCTTTGTGAAGACTGCACGTGACAACCTGGACTGGGGCGCTGGGGGCCCCCCTCCCCTGCTGGTCAAGGTGGCCCCAGACCTCACAGATGCAGACAAGGCAGATGTCGCTGCTGTCATACTGGACACAGGGGTGGATGGCCTGGTGGTCAGCAACACAACCATCTCACGGCCAGGTGTGGCTGAGGGGCCCGGGTCGGACACTACCCAGTGTGAACATCACAGGGTGTGCGCAGCAGGGGGCTTCATGTCCATGTGTGGAGTGTGTGGAGTGACTTCTGCGGTGGCAGGGCAGTCTAAGGTGTTGCTTGATCAGAGTTATGCCTCCCATGCGCTGCTGTTACAAGCAGTTGCAACCTGGTCACCAGAGAATATGTGTTGGTCTGTGCCCGTGCTGCTCTGTGGGCTGCAGCTGAGATGGCTGAGCTGCCCAATGGCCAGGAGACAGGAGGCCTGAGTGGGCCCCCGCTGATGGCCCTGTCCACGCAGGCCCTGTCTGACCTGTACAGGCTCACAGGCGGCAAGGTGCCCATCATCGGCTGCGGGGGCGTGGCGTCAGGTGAGGTGTGGGGGGGGGGTGTCACATGACTGGGCCACTTGCGAAACAGAGTCGCAGGACTACGACACATGCTGTGGCGTCACATGATTGCATGGAGGTTGCTGGAAAGGAGCCCGAGGTCCCTGTTGTGAGGCATGTGAACCCTCTGCTGGTGCTGCTTGGATGTTGGGTTTGGTCGCTGAGGGAGCCTGCTGCTGCTGATTGTGGCTGCATTTGTTGCGCTGCCGCATTGCACACAGGCGAGGATGCGTACCGCAAGATCCGTGCAGGTGCCAGCCTGGTGGAGGTGTACACAGCCTTTGCATATGACGGGCCCGCCCTCATACCAGCCATCAAGCAGCAGCTGGCCGAGTGCCTGGAGCGGGACGGCTTCAGCAGTGTGACAGAGGCGGTGGGGGCTGACCATAAGCTGGCACGCGGCGGCAGCTTGAAACGCAGGTGCAGCTGGAGCGGTGCTTGAGGAGAGGGGGGTGAATCAGCAGCAGGAGGGTGTCAGTATACTTTATTTGTGACCAGCGAAGGTCCCCTGGGTGTGGCGCCCACCCCTGGGTGTGCTGGTCAGGCAGTCACTGTGCGAGGGGCTGGCAATCAGGGTGTCCCAGTGCAGGTGCCTCTGAGAGTGTTCCACGTTGGGATGCCTTCCTAGTGTATCATACTTGACTGGTCTTGCCTCTGGTGCTCAAGTGCACTGTAGCCACATCCGCTTCCAAAGCCTTCCATGAGTGAAAGGAAAGGGTGTTGGGGCCGAGTGACTGACTGTCCGCTGAGTGAAAAGCACCTGGCGGCCATTACTGCCTTTGTTATGAGCTGCCATCGATGCTGTAAGAGAAAGGGGGATGCTGTCATGGACTGACACGTGCACCTTGCAACACACACCACTGCTACTGCATAGTTTCCTGCACTTGAGTGCAAGCCACCGGTCCATTTCAAGGCTTTTGCAGTTGACAGCTGTGCAGCAGCATCAGTGTGCCATGACAACCCACAAGCCCATCTGCAGCAGCATAAGCAGACCCTGCAAGCTCAATTTGCCAAAGATATTCATGCCAAGGGCTGTGAATGCCAATATCACTGCCAAGTGCAGCCCCGATGTACTGCCTTCACTTCACAGCATTACACACCTTCAGCCTAGAAGCCGAAATCATTAGGCCTGTACGGCCGCCACAAAACATGGCCATGTTGTCCGAAGTTTAGAATTGCAGCTGTCGTTGCGTCCTGAAGGCCAGGCAGGGTCCTGCCACCACAGGCAGCACACAGCCACTGACAACACAGCCTGACCTGGACAGCACAATGCACTCGTCACAACTGCTGCCAAAACATCTGTCAGAAGACACCGCTGCTGCTCTTGCTGCTGCTGTTGCTTGGCCTTGCCAGCTGCTGCCCTGCAGCCCTGCAGCCCTCAGTGCCATCATGTGTGTCAGTGCCCCCCTGGTGCTCCTCACTTGCCCCTGCAGCCAACCTGGAACCTGCTCTCACCCGTGAGGGTGGGGTTGCTGCAGAGGCGCTTCACATCCTCATTGCCTGCACAGCAGCAGCAGCAGCAGCGGCAGCAGCAGTTGGTGCAGAGCCAGCATGTGCAGGAACAGCAGCAGCCGCAGCAGCAAGAGAAGGAGCAAGTGCTGCGGGAGCAACGATTGCTTCTGACTTGGTGGGGTCCCCTCAGACCGCGAGTGCGTGTTGCATGCCCTGCCACCCCCTACTGACCCCCAACCAGCCTCACCTATGAGGGCATCCTCCCAGATGGTGTCTGTCAGGTCGGCTCCATCAAACAAGGTGCCTGCAGGGAACACACATCACAGCAGCAATCTCAGCGACACAGGTGCACCTACCGGCCCTTCATGTTCTGCCCTGCTGCTCCTCCACAGACAGCACGGCGGTCAGGAAACATAAACGTTTCACGACAAGCGTGCCGCTGTGCTGTGTTTCAGGGTCCCACATGACACCTAGGGCCGTTGCCAGGCCATTCCCTAGTCCCCAGCTGCTGTGATGCCGTGCATCTGTGGCGCCCCTTACCTGTGACGACTGCGTTGATGAACTTGGCACCCTTGAGCTTGGCCTTGCTGAAGTCCACCCGGTCCACCACTGCATTTGTCATGTCTGCACCCTCCAGAATACTGTCCACTGCATATGACTGCAGCATGCAGCACATGGCACAACACACGCAGCACAAGCCCCTTCAGGTTGCATAATAATCTGCTAGTTCACATCCACTGCGCTGTTCACCCTGGCTGTGGTGCTGAAGCATCATTTCAACAGCAGCAGCAGCAGCAGTGTCAGGCTTGGTGCTGCAGTTGCGTATGTCCTAGACGTGACACAGAGCCCGCCCCACCTTGGTCAGCACTGCCTCCTGCAGGTTTGTGTTGCTGAGGTTGGTCTCAGACAGCAGGGCGCCTGCCAGGGTCTTGCCCGACAGGTTCTTGCCGCTGTAGTCACACTTGCGCAGGTCCAGCAACTTGTCAGACACCGCATTGGCCTGCGCCAGCAGCAGCAGCAGCAGCAGCAGCAGAAGCAGCGGCAGTACACACCACAGCTTTGCAATGCCGGCGCATACTGCAACTGACTCCAACACTATCTTCAAAATAGCCATGCACTCCTACTGCCTGCAGTTGGCCAACTATGGAATTTAACAATTCACGCAGCAGGTGCACCACCCTGGAGGCATCACACAAACACGGGCACAAAGCAGCGATGGATGCTGAAATGGGTCGTGTCAGGGACAGGCCCTCAGAGCACCCTGCTAGCTGTCCCCCTGTTGCTCCTTGCCTGTCCAATTGTGTTGCCCACATAGCCGCGCTCGCAGCGCCCTGGGTCATTGCTGATTGGTGGCAGCCTGAACTCTGCACTTGCAGGGCTGCCAGTCAGCAGCACCAACGCACTGAGCCCAGCCACAGCTGCTGACAGCAGAGGGTGCTGAGCTGCAGGCTGTTCTGGCAGCTTGGGAGCCTGCATGCTGGCTGTGGGGACAAGGCCGACGGCAGCACACGGGCGTACATGGTTTACTACTGCAGTGAGACACCTCACACAACACCAGTGACCTTCAGTGTGCTGCCATTCCAGCGTTCAGGACCACTGGGAGAGTTTGTGACCACATAACGTTAAAAAGTAGGTTTGTTGCAGTAGATATAGGCACAATGCGCATCGCTGGGAACGTTCAAAGCCTGTTTCGACAGTCTAGATCAACACAGTGTGCATCCTGTATCAACCCTCCACTTGGCATGCATGAACACGATGACGTCAAAGTTGCATGTGCACACCTTTAAATGCCGTGCAGCTCACGCGCTGAGGCCTGCATGGCCTAGACTGCACAGCAGGACGTGTGGTCTGAGAGAGCTGCATCGCGACTGATTCGGCAGGGCAGTAGACGAGACCAAATGCTTGCAGTTTGTGCAGCGAGTTTGTGTCAGGGTGTCTTGGAGGAGTAGAAGCAATGGGCCAGTAGAACCCTCGTGCAAGGATTGCATTCGTGCAAGGCAACTATGATCACGGGTTGCGACCGCCCTGATCCCACTCCAAGCACTTTTCCTGCATCTGTTGATGCATGACTACATCGCCTTGTTTGTCAGCCTGCTTGCCGTCCGTCGACGTCAACACGCAGCAGCAGTGCAGTCACCCCCTCTGCCTGGAAACCACCCATCTGGCATCTAGCTGTTTGGCCTCACATGTCAGGCAGGAGGGCGGGAAGCTTACTGTCAAAGGCATGGCAGAGCGTAAAGAGCCTTATCAGCAATGAGGTGCATGTGGGCACTGATGCAAACGGCAATCAGTACTTCAAGTGAGCTGCCCGTCCTGCTGATTCCTGGGTCTGGTTGTTGGAAAACGCTGTATGCTGACAACACAACACCATTATGTCTGGCAGATGGACGGAGAAGGACTTTGCTGGGGAGTTGGTAGAGCGCAGGCGTGTCAGGGTGCAAGGGAATGACCTGCTGTATGACCCCAAGGTGTGCACCCCCTCAAGACACGTTGCTGCTGCAGCAACAACGGCAGCAGCAGCAGCAGCAGCTACAGCAGCACAAGTGTCAGGGGCAGTCCAGCAGCAGTGTCAAACTTCGAGCCAGCATTAAATTTGGCTCATAGCCAAGTGCATGCATCCCTGCGCTCGGCGCAGTGGGCAGCAGGGCATCCAGTTGTCATAGTGTGGTCACCCTGGTCACGTCGAGCTGACACCAACAACACAGCAGTGGTCACCCTGGTCACG
>QAXK01006327.1:0-11865 GCA_004335735.1 Chlorella sp. KRBP
CGCACCCTGCACACGCACGGCCACCAGAAGGCAGCAATCGATGAAAAGCACCCGGTGAACAGAAAGGTGCTCGCCCTGTGAGGTCTTCCACCGCACCCTGCACACGCACGGCAACCAGCAGGCAGCACTACAATGGCGAAAGGCAATGACGAGAGGCACATGATCCCACGTCCGGCTGGTGATGCTGTATGTACTGTATGAGAGTTGGTGGTCAGGCACCATGCACGCACTGCTGATCCCTGTTGCTGCCATGGCACAGGAGCTGGTCGCCCCGCTGTGCACGCTGCCACTGCACACCCACTACCTGCTTGCCAGACATGGCTATACCAGATGTAAAGCTCGCCACCACTATCACTATCACCACCACAACCACCACCCACCGTGTTGATGTTGTAGAAGAGGCTGTTGATGGTGAAGTCGCGCCGCATGGCGTCCTGCTCCGCCGTGCCAAACGCCATGGTGGGGATGCGGCTGTCTGACGCGTACGTCTCACTGCGGAGGTTGACCAGGTCCACCCACAGCCCATGCACCTGTGCAGCACAACAGCCAGATGAGCCGTTGCTCATGCGGAGACCGATGCCGACAAGCCAGCCAGTAGCAACACACCAGCAGCAAGCCAGGCACACAGGTGTGCAGGCACCTCTTTCCTGTTGGCAGAGCTAGCGGTGGAGGGACTGCCTTCACGCTGCTGCCCGCCTGGCTCACCTCCACCCCTGCAATGTGGGGTCCACCTGCAAACGCTCCTGCCCTCCTGCCTGGCTCACCTTCATGCGTGCCGTCTCCAGGTGCTTGGACTGATCGGGGTTGGACTGGATGACGGCGGCCGTGCGCGTCTCCTGCCCCTGGGACTGAAGGTACTGGTTCACCAGCTGCGCAAAGTCCTTGCCTGCAACACACACTCAGTGAAGCAACGCTATGCCACGCCTTGCAGTGGCGCCATCTCGAAGCTCCGTCTCCTCGCTTCAACTCTGATCTGGGGCCGCCCTTGAGCGCCCTTGCACTGGTAATGCTGCTCTGCCAAGCCGTTGTGTTGGGCAGGCCGCCCGCCCCCCTGCAACTCCTGCCCCAAACCTCACCTAGCATGTCATCCAGCGCAATGTCAATGTCAGAGCTGTCCTTGCCCAGCAGCTTGTCGCGCACCCAGCCCCCGGCGCAGCGCAGCACTGTCTTGGCCTGGGCGTGGCGGGTGGCGGCCAGCAGCGTGCCAAACAGCTTGCGCTCCTCCTCGTTCAGCTCCACCGTCTCGCGCACCATGCTCATCCGGGCGATGCCGTGCGCGCTGGCAAACGTGCGCTGCTGTGGGATGGGGGCGAGCGGCGCGGGCTGCGTGGGTGCACTTGCGGCTGGGCCTTGCTGGGATGCGGCTGCTGATGTGCTGAGACTGTTGGTGCTGCGGCTGCTGCTGGTGCTGCTAATGCGTGGGATGGAGTAGAGGCTGGGTCGGGCGAGCGCACGGGTGGAGGCGTGGGCGAGGCAGCGGAGGCCCAGTGTGCTGAACGGGCTCCAAGTCAGTGATCTTGCTGCTGCTTGCCGCGTGCTGATGTAGTGGACTGCCACTGCGCGGGGCCGGAGGGTGGCGACGCCTGCTGCTCGATGAGGGGTGGCTGCTCGTCCCAGCTTGCCGACGACTGGCCTCATCCACTGTGGAAAGCGCAAGGACGTCTGATTTGCAAGGCGTGTGTCGTGGAGCGAACACTCTCGACGAGGCGAAGGCGCGGCAGGGGCAGCACGCGACTATGAACTCTCGATTGGCAAGCAGCTGGTGAAGTACGTGTTGCAGCAGCGGGTGCTCATTCAGCTGGTGCACGCATCAGCAGCCTGCTGAGCGTAGAGCACTCAGGCGCTCTCACATATCCTCACGTCGGCAGCCGCTTCTCAGATGATGGCCGCCTCTGCTGTCAGAGCAGTGCAGCCTGAGGCTTGCTTGACGCCCCGCCGGTGGCCTGGGCAACCGCCTGCATCACGCGATGAGCGCCTGACCCGCACCCACGCTCCCGCCCGCTGAGTGCATCACCGAGCCGTGCGGAGCGTGTGGAGATTGGGCACAACGCTGGCATTCCGGCAGTTGCCACCCATGCAGCTCGCATTCACGCATGCTTCCGTGGCTGCAACCACCTGCCCGGACGTGGCGACAGTTCTACTGAGCGGCGACCCGCCAGCTATCGCCGGGCGCCTGGCACCAAGGATCAGCACCCCGGACGACACTGTAAGCTCCTCTCCCACCCGTGGCGCGCACCTGTGGCGGAACCCGCAAACATGACGTTGGCGACGCTCTGCCGTTCTTGCGCCACACCTTGAGCGTGAGGATACTTCACCCGTGCGCTGAGCACAAGTGTGGATGGTGGTCACTGTGATGGCCGGCTTTGCGCACTGCCTGGTTGCCTCACCAAGCAAGCTAGAGCCTGCAACATCACGAGTGAACCATAAATGCTAGAAGGCTGAGTGAACCGAGCCGTGTGGAGCGTGACAGAAAGGGCACGACGCTGGCATTCCGGCAGTTGCCACCCATGCAGACATCGCGCGCTGTGCACCGCTCGCATTCACGCATGATTCCGTGGCTGCAAGCGCCTGCCCGGACGTGGCGACAGGTCTACTGAGCGGCGACCCGCCAGCTATCGCCGGGCGCCTGCAGCAAGCTTGCATGTCCCGCCCCGCCCGCCGGGGTGCGGCTCCAGGCATTCCAGCAATCAAGCACGCAGGTTCCGTCCTGCAGGTGCACGGTCAACGCTTGCTGACGTTCCGCGCAACAGAAACCAGAGGGCTGGGCGCGCAAACAGGCACCGTCACACCGTCACACCTCGTACAGGTTCCTCTCAGCGCAGCCTCAGGCGCGCCGTGCGACCCGCAGTGGTAGCAAGACACGCACCATAGCGTGCCCAGCCTGCAGCCCCAGCGCGCGCCCCGCAATCCATCGCCTGCGCAGCGTTCCATCGGCGTTCCACTGGTTGACCTGAGCTTGTGATGCGTCAGGAAGGCCATCGGATGGCTGGCGCAGCACACACGCACGCAAGCTTCAGGTGCAGCCAGGCGTCCTGATTTGACGCACCTCAACCCCCCAGCAGCCTCCATCGCCGCCTCCAGCTCGTGTGGTGGCGCTGGCGCACCCAAGCTGGTCATCGCCCGCCAGCGGCGCTCGGACTTCCGTGGGACACCAGGGCTGCAGAAGGGCAGCGCAGCCCGGAGACAGCACACAGTGAGCAGCCAGCGCAGCAGCACGATGCCCCTCCCAGGCCAGTAGCGGCGCGCTCCACGGCTGCAAGCATGTCGTCGGCTGAGGAGGAGCTTGCGAGTGAAGCGGCACATGAAGAGGAGGAGGAGGACGAGGAGGAGGACGCAGGCGCGTCCAACCCGCAGCAGCGGCAGTTCGTGGCCAGCAGCAAGGGCGCCGTGTGGCGCCGGCCTGCGGGGTGAGCGATTTGCTGTGGTACACGCGGTGATGCAGCTGCGGCGGCAGAGAGCCGCCAACGGCCGGAGCTGCGTCGCACGCGTGTACGCAGGTTCTGGTCCCCTTTCAATTACTGGTGGCGCAACTGGAAGGACGAGAATGGCCGCAGGCCGTCCACGCACGACGTCGAGAGGTGCGCAGGTCAAGGCCACGCTCACAACGATGCAGCAGCGATGCCGAGCACGCAAGGACAGCAGTGCGTCACGCGTGGCCTTGTTGTCCTGCTCTGCGCGTAGTTGGTACGCGGAGTCAGCGGCCAAAGTCTGGCCGGACCCCGCGATGCGTCCATCCCTCGCCGACACAAGGTGAGCGGAGCGACACAACGGGCAGCTACGCAGTGCAAGTCGTAGGCAGAGGTGGCTGAGGCCACGTATACGCCAGCGCGCCATCGTCCCCGCCCGACGCCATCTTTGTAAGACGCCGATGGGAGGCGGCACGCAGGGGTGGTGCGCGCGCTGCATCTCGCGAAGGAGTGATTGTGGCCTCCTCGCGGCCTCAACCTCTGCCAAGGGTGCCGCACACCAAGCCGCACGCCAGGCGGAAGGAGCCTGATCCAGCAACGCGATAACCACTTGCGCAGGGTGCACGGCAAGAGCCTGCGCTCCACAGAGGCGGTCAAGCAGTACTTTCGGATCTACCGGAGCCGACCCGAGGTGCGCCATCAGCGGGTGCAGCGCCTGGCGCGGTGGGGTGTGCGCCCGTGCACTCACGGGGTCCCACACGGGTGGTGAATGCACGCACCCACGCAGAACAAGAAGGCCGGGCCGGGGCCAGGTCGCAGGCGCACCAACGCCGGCACCAGCGGAGCGAGCGCCGCTGCCGCCGCCGCCGCCAAGCAAATACAGCAGCAGCAACAGCAGCAGCAGGCGACGACCAGCAGCGGCATGGGCGCCACGTCGCACCCGCGCACCAGCGGCAGCGACCACCGCATGTCCTCTCCCAGCTGCGAGCCGCCGCCCTCAACAGCAGCGCCACCTCAGCGCAACACGCACAGCGCGCTGAGTGGTCACATTTTGGGCGGCGGCGGCGGCGGCGTTGCTGGCGGCTCCAGCGCAGCAGCTATGCAGGCCGACCCTGCGTACGCAGCCAGGGCAGCCAACCCTGGCGCTGACGGCGGCGGCGGCGGCGGCGGCGGCATGCACCCGCAGGAGCGCCGGCCGGGGTATGCGGCGGCAATCGCGCTGCTGTCTGGCGGTGATGCTGGCTCCCTGCCAGCAGCAGCACTGGGAGGAGGGATGCAGCAGGCACAGGCAGGCGCGGCGCAGCAGCAGGGTGGTTCAGGCGAGCGGTTTGTGTTTGGCGCGTCGCCGCACACGGTGACTACCTTTGCGGGCGGGCTGGTGACCACGCACACGCTGCTCAGCCCTGGGTCGTTCACGAGCAGCGGCACGCCGGGCAGTGGTGTGGCGGCGGCGGCGGCGATGGGAGGTGAGCAGTGGTTGTCGCGGGCAGCAAGTGTGTGTGCGCTTGCAAACGGGGCGGCCCAGCCGCGGCAACCAAGCCAGCACGGGTCAGCAGCGAGGAAAGATGAGGCACCAGCCCAGGCCAGAGCATGCAGTCACCGAGCCACCAAGGCACCAACGTCCGGCCACACACCGCAGCAGAAGAGGACGGATGAAAAGGCTGAGAACAGGAAAGGACCAGAGGGATCGGGGAGCAAGTGGGCAGGGTGGCCATCTGTTGCATGTGGCAGAGGCAATGCTCCACTTGTGCGATGCTCACAGTCCTCGGCCATCTGTTGCGTGTAGCAGCAGAGAGGCAATGCTTCACCTATCTGCAAATGCTCACCGTCCTGTGTGCGTCCTGCGTGGCACTTTTGCTTGGTGCGGCAGGTGGTGCGGCAGCTGCAAGCAAGGCTACAGGCACTGCAGCTGGCGGCAGTGGTGCACCAGGACGTCACCCAACACCGTTGCAGACCAGCAGCTCCAGCCTTCGGCCCCTCCCCTCCCTCCCCTCGCCTGCATGGCTTGAGCCCCAATCAGGGTCTGCCACCACCGGCCCCCCCGGCATGCTATGCCCTACCCCCAGTTGGAGCCGCCTCCTCAGCCAGCTGTCCGTGCAGGAGCAGCTGGGCAACTTCCCGCAGCAGCAGCAGCAGCATGGCGGCAGCAAAGCCCTCGCCGGGGGCTTACCGCCGCACCACCCCATGCACCGCCACACCGGAAGCGACTCGGGGACATCCGCCATGGGCCGCGGCGGCAGTGGAGCCCTTTTCCCTACCCCTGCCCTGCATGAGGGCACGGGCGACGCTGCGGCGGCCATGCAAAACCCTAGCGGCGCCCCGCTACCACGCGGGCACCACTCCTTCTCCGCCAGCCCCGGCTCCAACCGCCGCGGCGCTGCGGCTCCAACCGCCGCCCAACCGCCGCCGCCAACCGCCGCCGGCACGCAGCAGCTGTCCCTCCCCATGCAGCTGAACCTCCACCAGGGCCCAGCCGGCGCTGCGCAGCACTCGCAGCACAGGATGCAGCAGCAGCACGCAGGTAGCGGTGGTGGCCAGCGTGGTCAGTTCATCCCAGCCTCATCCATCCATGGGCTGTTTCCTTACCAAGACGCTGACGTCCTTTCTGACTTGCAGCAGTACCAGGCGGCGGTTAGGCAGCAGGGCTTGGCTGCGCCCTCTCCCATGCGGCAAGGCAGCGGCGGTGCAGCGGCACAGCAGCAGCAGCAGCAGCTGCCGGGCAGCAAGCAGGTTCCGGTCCCGCCTGCGGTGGTGGTTGCGGGGGCGGGCCGAGGGCAGGTGCGGCAGCTGTCACTGCAGCAGCAGCAGCAAGGCTCTCCAGCGTTTGAAACCTCTCCCTCCCTCCCTCACCCGGACCACCTTCCTGGCAGCTTCCACTATCCCCACCCACAACACCAGCAGCAGCAGCAGCAGCTGCGAGGTGGCACGGCACCCCCTGGCTCCCCAATAGGGCCCTCAGCTGCTCCCCTCAGCATGCACAGCACGCACAGCGCGGCCTCAGCACGGCCGGACGAGCCCATGGTGGCGGCACGCAGGGCCGCCTCGGTCGGCGCTGGGCCGTTTGCCGCCGTCGCCGCGGGTGTGGGTGGTGGCGGCGGCGGCGGCGGCAGCGCTGGTGGGCAGATTGCGGGAGGAGGTGCTGCTGCAGCGCACTTGAACGCGCTTCTGCTGCGGAGGGTAGGCGGCAGCGAAGCGGCGGCGCTGCTGCAGCGTCCTGCGTCGGCTGCGCCGGTGATGCTGCGCCACCACGAGGGCTCAGGGCCGCATGGAGAGGGTTTAGGGAGTGGCATGGGGGGTGTGCACATGCTGCGGAGCGGGAGCAGCCTGCTGGATGCACCGGCTTCCAAGCGTGGCCCTGCGTACTGGCAGGTGAGCGCCATGCTCACGGCACACTGAGGGTGTTGAGGGCTAGGGTGTTGGTAAGAGTGCCCATTGGGTATCCCAGCGCTGCAACACGCTGGTACAAAATGCCACTGGTAACCCAATTGGCACTCTAACCCAATTGGGTTAGAGTGTTGGCACTCTGACATCAACATAGGATAGGGATGGGGATCCACCTTCATGTGAGGACGGGTGCACGGGCGTTGATGATGCCAATCAGCAAACAGCTGGCCTCGTTCTTGCTCATGTGCTCACGTGATGGGTGTGTGCCTTTGCGTGCTGCGGCGCAGGCGGCTGCGGCGGCTGCAATGGGCATGATCCCCACCACGCCCGCAGACCCTCATGCAGGGCATGGCGGCATGGAGGACGAGGGCGCAGGCGAGGGCAGCGGCGAGCACTTGAGGCCTCTTGAGGCAGGCGCCTCCGCCGCCGCTGCCACCCCCGCGCCAGCAGCGGGGCAGCACGGCCAGCAACAGCAGAGCCGGCAGCAGCCGCACCGCCACCAGCAGCAGCAGATGATGATGCATGGGAACATGTGGGAGCTAGGGTTTAGCGGTGGCGGCGGCAACATGGATGGTGGCCAGGCGCTGGAAGGGCATCAGCAGCAGCAGCAGCAGGGCCATCAACGTCTGTCTCAGATGGACTTTGACTCTGCTTTTGACGCGCTGGACGACGACCCGCCTGCCTGGGCCCTAAACCAGGGCATGCACCCGCCCGGCTCCATGCACCCACAGCATCAGGGCTTTGACGCTGGCGGCGGCGGCGGGGGTGGGCCGCTGCAGCGCAGCATGCCTGCGATGCCGTATGGCGGCGCCAGCATAAGCCCTAACAGCATGGGGCTGGGCCCTCACGGCGTGCGGTCCTTCGTGCACGCTCATGAGCGCCACGGCGGTGGTTTGGAGGGCTTTGGCGGCGAGGGTTTGGCAGCGGGCGGCGTGGGTGGGCGCATGGTGGTGGAGCGTTCGTCCCGCAGTGCGATGGGCCTGGCGGCAGGCAGCCTCAGCCTGGGTGGTGGTGGGTCCTCGGTGGGAGGTAAGCGGAAGCTGGACGACCTGCTGGTGCTGAGTCAGCACCAGCAGCAACCGCTGGCAACCGCCACCAACCACCCGCACCCCGGCGGCGGTTTCTACGGCATGGGTGCTGCCGGCGGCAGCCTGGCAGCAGCAGCAGCAGCAGGTGGTGGTGGACAAGGCGGGCAAAGTGGTGGGCCGTTCGCGGGCCCCCTGCAGCCGCACCGCCGTACCAACAGCGCTTCTAGCGGCAACCCCTATGCCACCGCCGCCGCCGCCACCACCCCCGCAGCAGCAGCGCCTCTGCTCGGCAGTGGCGGCGGTACGTGCGGCGTTGTCATGCCAGCCTCGCCCTCTGCAAACCCTAGGCTAGCCCTAGCCCATGCGGCGTCGGCGGACCTGGACCCTATGCTTGCCCCGGCGAGCAAGTGCTCGCGGCCGGTGGCCGTGACGCCGGGTAGGGTTGCTAACCCTAGCGGTGCATGTGACTCTGACGGCGGTGCTGGTGAGGGGAATAAGCTCGCCAGGCCGGCGTCCAGGCAGAGGCTGATGGGCGCGGCGGCGACGGATGGGCCTGGGGGTGCGGTGGGTGCCTCGCATGGCGGCGGTGGTGGTGCTGGTGGCGGTGGGCAAGGTGGTGGTGGTGGTGGTGGAGGTGGAGGTGGAGGGGGGCAGGTCTGGGCTGCTGTTCCACCGGCAGGTGACCATGGGGGTGCGGGTGCGACGTGCAGTGGAGGGGAACACAGCAGCACCAGTGCGCTGTCTTGTGGTGGTGGTGGTGGTGGTGGTGGTGGTGGGAAGGGTGGGGATGCTCATGGTGTGAGCAGCAGCGTGACCACGGGTCTCCCTTTCGGGCAGCAGCAGACTCAGAGCGGCGGTGCGGGTGGGGATGTGGCGGGGCGTGGTGAGTTGGTGGTTGCGGGTGGTGGTTTCATGACCCCCCGTGGCGGCCAGCAGCACCAGCAGCAGGAGGTGCTGCAGGGTGGGGAGGGGACGCACCAGCTGCACTGCACGCCGCCACATGCAAGCCCTCGTGGTGGCGTGGCGCATGGCAACATGGGGTCGGGGTGCTCGTCCTCGAGGGCTTTAGGGCTTAGGGCGAGCCATGACTCGTCGCGGAGCGGCCCGGTGCAGGGTTGCGGGGCGGAGGGCGGCGCAGGGGAGAACGCCTGATGGAGTGATGACCCACACCCTGGTCACAAGGTGTATGACTGCAGGGTGGAGGGTGGCGCAGGGGAGGACGCCTGATGACCCACCACCTGGTCACAAGGTGTCTGACATCTTATCACGTGCGGCGTGCTCTTCAAGGAGGATGACGGAGAAAGCGGAGGGCGGCGCAGGGGAGGACGCGTGAAGGGATGGGAGTGCGTGCCAGTGGTGAGAGGATATGGCCGCGTGTACGTGCCTGGGCCACGCTGCGCGTGCGGGGGAAGCCTTGAGCAGCTCTTCAGCTACCCAAGGCTGCGGCTGGCCTTGCATCAGCTGGGTCGTGATGGGACGGCTCCTGTATGGGACATGCGTGAGTGTGTGTGTGCGCTTGCAAACGGGGGAGTTGTGCGTATGGGTTGACCGGGCGTGTGTGTGCGTGCGCACAATGCAAACGGGGCGGCCCAGCGGGCGTGTACGGCGAGCAGCAGGCGGGCTTGTCTGCGCTTGCAATTGGGCGATGTGCGTGGTGTACATAGTGTGCAGCAGGTCTGTGGGGAAGGTTTTTCCCTGTCGGGGACCAACTGTTGACCCTGGTGTGTGCACGATGGGCCAGGGCGAGCGCGTGCGTCCACGGTGCACGTGCTAACTGCGCGCCGCTGGGGCCCACACACACACCCAGAATGCCACCCCTGGCGCGCACACATGTGCACAGACATCCTGCCTTGGTTGGTGCGGCCTAAAGCCCCGCTTGCTAGCAACACGCATGTACACGCGACTTCAACTCTTTACCCGCTCCGCCGCTAGTCTGCTTGAATGAGCGGAAGTGAGTAGGCCCTCCGCCCTGCACCTCGCATGTTCATGCAGGGCCAGCGGCCCCAGCAGGCTTGCCAAAACTCTCCCCTCCCCTGCCACCTCCACACACCTGCATGGCTGTGTGTGGTGGGCCTGCATATGGTGATTCGGCAGCGGCTTTTGGCTGGGGCGATCCGTCCTTTTTTCCCGCTTTCCAGCAGCTAGCGAGCTAGTGATGTCAGAGCCTTCCTCTCTCCATGGCCATGGCCACCAGGGCAAGCCCTTAGGGCACACGCACTTTCCGATTGGAGGGCACGCTTGCGGCGGAGGAGATGGCACCTGCTTCAGGGCTTGCAAGGGCTTGCGATGTCGCCGATACAGTTGTGCCCTGCTATTGGCCATAGGCCGCTATGGTGCTTGGTAGGCCTGTCCTTGGCAGGCTGTGTGGCTGTGTGGGTGATTGGGCATCACTCCCTCCACAACGTGTGCGTGGTGGCCGTCACGTCTCTCACACTCACTCGCGACGACAGTGCTCCTCGCCAACAGTGCGACCGCATCGTTCCATCCGCTGGCCGTTCCGTGCCACCCTTTGGCCATCCCTTCCAGCTTCTGACTCTCCCTCCCTCCCTCCCTCCCTCCCTCCCTCCTGCCTTTGTCTGACTCTCCCTGACTCTCCCACGACGTGTGCTGCCCACTAGGGGCGCCTTTGAACAACACCAAGAAGCAGCAGCAGCAGCACCTCATGCGTGCCACAAGAGCGCCGTGCCACGCTTTGCACGCCTCAGCACGCCACCGCAAGCACCCCCCTGGTTCACATGACGCCAGCGCAGGGCCCACACCACGCGATGCGCAGCACCCATGCGTGCTTGAGCCAGGCACACGCCGTACGCGCCCACGTGCCATCTGCCTCTCCCCCGCGCGCGGGGCGTGGTTTACACACCTGCCTGAGTACCTCTTCCGCAACCACGTGCCACGTGCGTACAGTATGCCGTACGCCTGGGCGGAAGCACTCACATGGTTTATGTGGCCACCAGTGCGCACCACCACCTGCCTTGGCAGGGCGCGGCCTAACTCTTACCCACTTGTCCCTAACTACCCGCTGTCCCATCCTGTAATGCTTTTGGAGCAGAGGGGCGCGTTTCCCCACCAAGATTTGCGCAGGGAGGAGCACATTACGTTTCGCACATTCTGTCCCGTCTGTCTGTCTGACCATTGATCGTCGTTCCACCCCCTCTGCTCCCTCCCCACCGCGGAGGGGGCCGGGGCTGTAACACTTTGGGCCTTCTTGTTGCAGCCGCTGGATTCGTTCGTTGCTGACTACTCTCCCACTCATATCCGCACGCCACACCCTGACGATTCATGGCTCTCGGGAAGGGGAGGGGTGCACGCCGCAGAAAGGTGTGGCCATGGCTGGCATATAGCCGCAGCCATCTGCCCAGGCGGCTACGCACCGGCACGACGTCCTTGCACCCGCACAGCGCCCTCAGTGCATTGCTGATGAGTTGCGCCCAGGCCCTCCCTTCCTGCTGCTCCTCCTCTTCATAAGTATTGGGCTCTCTGTGTAGCTGCCGCTGCTGTGTTCCACCCGCGAATGATGCCGGAAGAATGCCACGTCTTGCAAGCAGGAGTTAACACGCCGCGTGTGGCGATTCATTGTTGCAAGCGAATCCTTTCTGGTGCAAGAGTCTGTGCGCAGCGTGCCAAACAAGGCGCAATGCAATGCGGCCAGTGCGGCAACTCGAAAAGGAACGCGCCTCAAGCTCTCAAGCTTATTCCTGGGAGTGAACGGCAGCGGCAACACACCAACCAAACAGGCAACCAAGCAAGTGTAGCGAAAGTGGGGTCGGGTCGCTGTTGGTGGTGGTGCCACCGCACACGAGCCACACCACTCGTGGACTGGCACCAACGCCCTGGTCAGGTCCGCAACGCGTGTCAATTGAAAGTACAGCGTCTTGCTCATCGTGCTGCTCCATCACCAGCCTCCCTGAAGGATGGAGGGGCAGCAAAACTCCGTCCCGCCACCAGCAAGTGCCCAGTCCCTGCGCCTGGACTTGCTGCCTCTGTCGTCACACGCAGCCACACACACGGCATGGGAGACGTGCCCCTGCATCAGGACCTTTTGCTTT
>QAXK01006329.1:0-10822 GCA_004335735.1 Chlorella sp. KRBP
GGCGGTGGTGCTGACCGCGCTGCTGCCGTGTGCCGCTGCGTGGCGAGAGGGGGGTGCGACGTTGTTGGCGACGACTGCTCGGACGCGTGAGCGGGTGACCGGTCATGGGACGGCGAAGGGTACCCCAGCTCCACCATCGTGGACAGCAGCGTGGGGCTGATGCGAGGCTTGTCCATGACGCCATCAAAGCTGAAGGCGCCCAGATGCGCGCCCAGTGAAGGCGGCCGCAGCAACTGCCTCTGCCTGCGCGCCTCCGCCTCCTCCAGCTGCACCTGCACCGCCGCCGCCAGCGCCGCCGCTGTCGTATGCTCCACCGCCGCCTGGTGGTTGTGCAGCTGCCCCATGCGGCTCTCAGCACCCATGCGGCTGGCTCGGGGCTGATCCGAGGCAATCATCACCATTCCACTCATGCTGAGGTCGTGCGCGTTGCCACGCCGCACCGGCACCACCACCTCGTCGACCGTGCCCGCTTCTGACGTGCGGCTGGCCGTGGTGGCCTCTGCAGACTCTGGGCCGCCGCGGGCGCGGCTGCCTGGCGATGATGCAGCCAGGGCTGTGGTGTCCTCGGCGCCCACTGCGGGCGGTTGCGAAAGGCTGCACTGACCGCCGGGGGGCCACCCGGAGGGTAGCCTCCCCGGCATGCTGTGCCGCACAGGAGGGCAGCCTGCGTGCGGATCGTGCTGCCCACCCTCCCAGTGCTGCAGCAGGGTCTGGAAGCGTTCGTGCGTAGGGGAGCACGGGAAGTCGGTGGGAGGCTCCTGCTGCAGGTGCCGCCTCTGCTGCCTCTGCTGCTTTTGCTGGTGGCTTCCACCCTGGGGGCTGCCGGCAAAGGCAAGGGACGTGCCGCCCTGTCCACGCTGCGCCCCATCAAAGTCATCCAAGCCAAAGCCTTCCAAGTGCGCGCCTCCCCGCCCAGGCGAGAGGGAGCTGTCCATACTGAACCGCCGCGAGCTGCCCCACCCCAACAGATTGCCAACCACCTCTCCGAGCGTGCCGTAATCCGTCCCGTTGGCCTGGGATAGCAGCGCGGCCACCGCCGTGCCGTGCAGAGCGCTGGGGGAGCTGTGGCGGTCCTGGGGCTGCTGCGGGACGGCTCCTCGGTCCACCTGGGTGACCTGCGGCTGAGAGTGCCGCAGCGGTCGGTAGCGGGGAGGGTAGCCTGCGGGATGCTGCTGCTGCTGCTGCCCTCCATGCTGATGCTGTTGCAGCTGCTGTTCTTGTGAATGCAGCGACACGGCACGGTTTGCCGCCGCAATCACGGCAAAGTTGTTGCGGCCGGTGGACGAGTTGGTGAGGCGGTGGCGGGGCAGCTGCCGTGGCGCGCTGGCGTTGAGCTGGGCCAGGCCCGCTGGGTCAGGCACGGGTGGGGCGGTGGGGGCGCCGTTGAGAGACCGGCGCTGGTGCGGCGCGGCGGGTGGGCTGTTGCTGCTGCTGCTGCTCGCGTGTGTGAGCGGTTGCACCAGGGGCCTCTCGGTGTGAACAGCCCCGCTGCTGTCATCATGCGCGGTGCTTGCTGCTGCTGCCGCCGTTTCCGCCTCTGGCAATGGAGAGCTGCTGACCTCCACGCCATACGTCAGCCCTTGCTGGTGCTCTGAGTACGGGCTTGAGAAATCACCTGGCGAAGCAAGGGTGTACGTGCGTGCACGGAACACCGTGAGGGCATGCCAGTGTGGTTGTGCAGTACTGCTGCGCACACAACAGCTGCAGAACGGACACTCACCTCGTGGTTCCTGCTGTTTTGTGACGTGCGGAGTCTGATGTACATGCGTCGGCGGCTCTGGTTGAAGATGCGGCGGTCTTGACGCTGCTGCTGCACCAGGCGCCTCTGCAGGGTCGTTGTGCACAGGCGTGCTGGTGCTGGTCGCTGTGCTGCCGTGGATGTCCGGCTGGACGTGCGCAGGCGCCCGCCACGAGCCGCGTTCCCCGCCTGCTGCTGGCCTGTCGCTGCCATTGCCATCGTGGCCTGCTGTTCCACCCGGTTCTCCTGGTTCCTGCTGCTGCAAGCGGCGCCGTGCGGCAACTGCTGCCTGCTGCACGGCGGTCGAGGCGACCTCCACCAGCGCCAGCAGCGCGAGTGCCAGGCGCTTGCCGGCGCGCAGCAGGGCAGGCGGCACTCGCAGCCCCTGATGTGCCGGCGTGGCTGCGCGCCGTCGCAGCGATGGCAGAGTGGGAAGGCCTTGCCCCTGCCACACGCCTGCGAGGGCGACCTCGGAGGGAAGGACCAGCCACGCGAGGGCCGCCACGAAGCCCAGCACCTGCATCATTGCCAGCACATCACAAGCAATGGCGCGCGCAGCTGGTGGCGTGGTGCGGCCGCATCACGAGCAAATGTCGCGCACGGCAAAAAGTCAAGTCAACCATCCGCACCGTGGCCAGGATGGCGAGGACGAGGACCATCCTGCTGCTGGTGCTCGCGACCGCTACGGCGCAGCCAGCCTCGCCACGCGTGGTGGCGCTCCTGTCCTCGGCTCCATCGGCGCGGTCCTCAGGTGCGTCGTGGAGCGCTGTGAAGCATGGATGCTAGGGAAGTGTCGATATCGCGTGGCCTGTTACTGCGATGCTCTTCTCTTTTCCCCGCCGAAAGCTAAGACCTAGCGCATGGCGAAATCGGGTTCAGAAAGGAGGAAGCAGCAAGCAGAAGCGTGGCGATATGGAGGCGTGCGTGGAGACACCGACCGTGGCCAAAGGCCTGGCGCAGCTGGACGATGCTGCGCTGGCCGTCGTGCTCGGGCACCTGTCCCTCGACGACCTGGGGCGGGTGGCGGTGGTGGCGAGCTGGCTGCGCAGCGCGTGCCTCACGAACCAGCTCTACACACGGCACCTCGAGGACCTGGGACTGCGCGTCAAGGCGAGCCCCTGCTTTTCAGCGTGTTCCGGCACCTGCGCTGCTCCCCAAGCTTGGGGGCGCCGTCAGGCTGCAGGTGATCCTGTGCTGCGCTGCTCTGCCTGAGCGCAGCTGGGCAAGCAGCCGGGACTGCGCCGCTCGCTGTGCGTGGCGCTGCACCAGCGCCTCAAGCCTGGCGTGCTGGCAAAGGAGGCCACCACCACCTCACACCTGCGCTTCCAGGCGCTCTACACAGGTACTTAGGACAGCTGTACCGCACGTGTGGGGCGGGCGCTTGGGCGGGCGCTTGGGGACCCCTTGGTGCGCCGGCTGCCACTCCCAAGCCCAGCCGTCTGTGTGCTTGCGGCGCAGATGGAGGCGTGGATGAGGACCTGTTCGCTCAATACTGGGCGGACAAGGCGTTCCAGACCAACGGATGGGGTGCCTTCTGCAGCAAGGTGTCACCCAACGTGCACGTGCTCGGCCTGCTCAAGGTGAGCGCTCGCTGCATCACCCACTCGACAAAGCATCAGCTTCACCGCTAGCCAGCGGACAGCTGTGCAGCACTGGGCATTTGAGATCGTACGTTGCCACCCCGTCACGTCAGCGGGCAGAAGGCCTGCCAGTAAGCAGCAAGCGCACACCGCAAAGGCGGCGGTGTTGGCGGTGTCGACGCGAACGGAGCGCAGGCGCACAACAACCTGGAGGAGTTTGTGCTGCAGCTCCAGCTCGCCCTGGCGGAGCTGTGCAAGTGGCCGGCTGGGCGGCTGCTGGCGCGCGTGCCGCTGCCGGCGCCCCCGGCAAAGCCCGTCACGCCGAGGCAGCAGCGGTACTTTTCCAAGGCGGCGGCCAGCCTGCTGAGATGGCCAGCCAAGTGTGAGTGGGCTGGGGAGCAGGCGGGGGTGGGCAAGACAGGGCACCAGGGTGAGCAGCAGGTCGGCACCAGGTGAGCAGCAGGCCAGCAGCAGCAAAGGGACGACGGCCTGGGCCAGATCAGCAGCAGGGAAAGCTCCAGCGTCGTAGAATTCGTCCTCCCACCAGCCGGGCGTGGCTACTCGGAGCAGCACACAACAAACCTGACAGGTTCCTCACAGGTTGCCGCCAGCCTGCAACACTTGCTCTGTTGCTGCTCACCGCATGCTGCCACACACAGGCTTGCTGCGCCTCTACTGCACGCTGTACAAGGCCCGGCAGCTCAACGAGGCCAGCATCGCCCAGTCCCTCGGGCTCGGCATCAAGCACGGCGACGCCGAGCCAGGCACCCCGCTGCACGACGCGATCCTCACCGTGCTCGGCCCGGAGAACCTCCTCTGCCGCTGCAAGGTCACCGGCATACAGCCCTGGGACGCCGCAGCACCCACCGCTGCTGTCGCCGGCACCAGCAGCAGCAACCAGAGCGCTGCTGGCGCTCCCAGCCAATCCCGCTCACACAAGCTGGCTCAGCGGCTCATGGCGGTGGTGGGCGTACGGGGCGGCCGCCGAAGCGGCGCTGCGCTTGACAGCAACGGCGGCGCTGGAGGCAGCAGCGGCTCCGCCTCAGTCGCCGCTGCTGCGCAGCCGCCGGCGATGCGCCTGCAGGAGTTCACCGACAAGCTGCTGCACGCGCTGTACCTGACGGCGTGCCGCTTCGCAGACCTGCCTCCGAACTGGCAGCATCCGCCGCCGCCGGCTGGGCTCGTCACCGTCGCTGCGGGCGGCGCATCGGGGGCCCCTCCTCCCACCCTGCCCACTGCTGCTGTCAGTCCCGGTGGTGGTGGTGGTGCGGCGGCAATGGCGGCGGCGGGGGCAGCGGAGGCAGCGCAAGCGGCAGCGCTGGAGCTGCTTCCCGCTCAGCTCATGGCGCCGCCGCCGCAGCTCCCCCGGCCGAATCTGCGCATGGACGCCAGCACGATGCACGTGTTTGACACGCCGCTGCTGGAGCGGCTGCGGCCGGTGGGGCAAGGTTTGCAAGGGCAGGGGCAGCAGGCCCGCAATGGAGGCACTGGCGGCACTAGCGGCAGTGCCGCTGTCGGCAACAACCACGTGTCAAAGGTCGCGGCGGTCATGGACAGCGTGGCGGTTAGTCGCGCCGGCAACTTCACCTGCCCGGTGCGCGTAGGCATGCTCTTTGCCGGCACCGTGACCCCGAGCACGCCGTCCCCAGAGGCGTGGCTGCAGCAGGCGGCGAACCGGGGCGAGATGCTGCCCGCTGCGCCGTGCAAGCCGTCGGGGCTGCCCATGGGGTCGTTGAGCGGCAGCAGCGCGATGGCGAGGGCGCGGCAGGTGGCGATGGAGGCGGGTGCGGGCGGCGTGCCGGCGGCGCAGTTGCTGGCGGAGCTGGACAGCTGCAGGGCGTGGCTGCAGCAGCAGCAGCAGGGCGGGGCGGCGGCGGCGGCGGGGGCGGTGGGGGCGGCTGGCAATGCGCAGGCGACGGCGGTGCAGAACCAAGTGGCCCAGGTGTATCTCCAGGTGAGGAAGGACCCATGCACATAAAGAGCCGGTCGTCGCTGTTGCTGTAAAAGCCAGCAAAGATGTCAACTTGTTAAGGGGCCAGGTGGAGTCGCACCAAGAGCAGGTGCTCTGCACGAACCGCACGTCACGCCACGCAAGTGACTCTACGCCTCTTGGTTGCGTGTACTGTGCTGTAATGCGCGCCGCAGTCCGTGGTGATGCAGCCGGCGTGCCAGAACGGCAACGACCTCACCACCGTCGAGCAGGTGCTGGCGGCGGTGCGGGCGGGCCGGCTCCCACGCATCCTGCAGCACCGGCTGCTGTTCAACGGGGAGGTTATTGAGTTCGAGCCAGCACCACCCGCAGGTGGGTGAGCTACTGGTGACGCTGGCACCACCACCACCATCATCATCATCATCATTGCATGGCGTGCACGACAGGTGTCAAGATGCTGCAGCCGTCACAAAGATCGCCCACAAACGACCGGTGGCAGTATGCTTCCTGCCGAGTTGCAGTAGGCAGGCGGTGGCAGCAGCTATGCGCTGCATCTGGCCACGCGCTTGCTACCCACGAGGAGGCGGCTAAAGCACGTTCGCGCGTTTTGCAGCATCGCCGTGTCAACGTTGGCATGGCCTGGCGAGTAGACCTGCCTGGAACGGCAATGGCAGCCTGCAACACAGGCTGTTCCTGCATGCATGCATGTGCGCGCAGAGCCCTCACCTATGACCGCCCCAGGCCTGCAGGCAACCAAGCAGCAAGGCGCCGTTGGCGGTGGTGGCGGGGCGTCTGGCGAGGCGGCGAGGCCGCTGGTGACGCCGCCCGTGGAGCTGCGGCCAGTCATGTGGTTCAGGTGCGGGCAGTGTTAGGGCTCAGGGCCGAACTTGCTCGTTCTTGCCTGCGGCGTACCGCCCAGTAGCCGCAAACACCGTCACCTTCAGCTCCTGGCCAACCTTTGTCTGCATGAGTTGCCTGCACCTTGCCCGCTGCCTCCCCCAACCGTGGTCCCGCCTTCCAACCTGGCGCATGCACCTTCTCCCCAGGTTCTTCACCCGCACCGAGGTACAGTCCATGCACGGCCTGTACCGCTTCCACTGCCAGGGCAACGCCACCGGCGCCACGCCCGAGTCGCGCGCACGCATGGCGCAGCGGTGGGGCGCGCTGCCCGCTCCGCTGCTGCGGCGGCACCGGCGGCAGCTGGCGCGGCAGTGGGCCACCACCAGGGCGCAACGGGAGCAGGAGCGCATGGAGTGCGGCGGGCAGGAGCCGCACGCCCAGGGCCACCACCAGCAGCAGCAACCTGTGGACGCTGCCAGGCCGGTTGAAAACGGCGGCGGTGCTGTGGCGGGTGGGAGCAGAGGTGTGGGCGCTGGGGGGCGTGGGGCAGCAGGGGAAGGTGGCGGAGGCGGCGGCGGCGGGGGGCAGAGAGGTAGTGGGAAGCGGGCGGGGAAGAAGAGGGGAGGTGCGTCGGCGGGAGGGGGCGGGAGCGGGGCGGCGGGGGCGGGGACGGGGCACCACAGGAAGAAGGCAAAGGGCGCGGGCGGGGCGGCGGCGGCGGGTGGCGGGGCGGGGGCGGCGGCGGCGGTTGCGGTTGCGCCGCAAGCGACGGATGAGCAGTTGGAGCGGTTTGCGCCGCGGCGGTTGGTGGCGATGAACGCGGCCGGGCAGTTGGAGGCTCTGCAGGTGGGCTGCTGAGCTGGTGTTTGCTTCTGCACGGGCGCACAGTGTCGAATCTCGAAGGGCACATCACAGTCTCCGGGAGGCAGAGGCCTGCAAATGCGCTGCCGCGCCACATCACGTGGCATGCGGTGTCAGATGACCACCACGTTGAACACTTTCAAGCCCTAACGCCATGCTCGTCCATGCCCTCATGCCCTCGCAGGCCGACGACGTGCTGGCCGCCCCCATTTCCCTCCCGCAGCTGGCCTGGGGCAGCGAGATGATCCGGTCGCAGACGCTGCTCCTGCGGCCCCGTCCCGCGCTCCGCAGCCGCACCGGCGCCGCCTCCTCCTCTGCCGCCGCCGCCGCGTCAAGGCGTCACGGTGTTCCCGGCGGCAGCAGCAGCGGCGCGGACGACGACGACGAGGATGAGGGGGAGGAGGACGAGGGCGTGGAGGCGCTGGGTGGTGGGGCGGGGCAGGGCGTGGATGGGCTGGCGCTCGAGTCTGATTCGGAGGATCTGGACGCGCACTTGGGGGACGTTGAAGAGGTGAGATCAGTTGGTTATATCAAAGGTCTTGGGCTTTTGGTTTGGGGGATGGTTTGTAGGACGAGCACGTAGGACAAGCTGGCAAGAAGTTGGTTGCCTTGAACACACTGTCAGCGTGGTGGGGACGACTTGAGAGTTGCTGTCATGTGGCCCCTGCCACCTCCTTCGACTGCGTGTGTGTTGCGTGTGTGTGTGCAGAACGGGCCGAAAGCACAGGGCGAAGGAACCACACTCACTCATCGTTGCTCACGTGGTGGTGTCGTGTGCACGTGTGCGTGTATGTGTGCAGAACGGGCCGATGCAGGGCGCCATCCCCCTGGTGGAGAACGTGGAGGAGCTGCTTGACATGATGGGGTATGACGGAGGGCAGGCGGCGGGTGGCGGGAGCAGTGACGATGATGACGAGGACGGCTCTGATGATGACTCTGAGGAGGGTGGCATGGGAGGTGCGTTGATGCAGGAGAGGGAGGAGGAGGAGAGGGAAGAGGAGGAGGAGAGGGAAGAGGAGGAGGCGGAGGAGGAGGAAGAGGAGGAGGAGGACAAGAGGCAGGGCAGGAGGAGGGAGGCTCAGGTTGAGAGGGCGACATTGTGAGCTTCAAGGCGCGCTTGCTCTCCTTTTTCCACTCTTGCTCGCTCACGCACTGCCGTACCCGCAGGACCCTAACCCTAACACCATGCCTCTGCCCTCGCCCATGCGCGCGCAGGCTCGGACTCGTACGGCAGCAGCGGCTCCGGTGAGAGTGACGACGACAGTGACGAGTGGACCACGGACGACGGCGAGGAGGACGGCGGCGGCGGGGAGGCCGGGGCGCAGGCGGGCGGTGGCCTGGAGGGCGCCTTGGTGCCCCCTGGCCTGCTGGAGCTGATGGAGGGCGGGGAGAGTGATGGGGACGCTATGAGTGATGACGTGGACTTGCTGCGGGAGTTCCCCGACATGCTGGACGTGAGTGGGCTAGGGCTTGGGTTAGGGCTTGGAGGTCCACAGCTTGCAGATGAGCTGCCGTCGTGTCATCACGATCGTCACCACACGGTGCTCGCCAAACAGCTACTGAGATGGTGTTCGTGTGGTCCACGTGCGTGTGTTTGCGTGTCGATGTTTGCATCTGTTTGGGCGCCTCGGCGGGGCCGGAGTGTGTGCGTGCGCCCTCACAAAGCAGCTACTGCTGCTTGGTGCTACTGCTACTCACAAACCAGCTACTGACGTGCGTGTGTCGAGGCGTGCATTTGCCGCCCGCCTGCAGAACGTGCAGCCCACCCCGGGCGAGCACACGCTCGTCATGGCGCTCACCGGCCTCGTCGGCATGGAGCCGCTCACCCAGAGCCACATCGAGCTCGAGCGCGAATGCCAGCTCATCATCGACCAAGCGCTCATCGCCGTGTCGCGCGCTAACCGCCTGCAGCAGCCGGCGCCGCCGCCACCGCCGCCAGCCGTGCCCGTGGCGTCGTTTCCGGGGTCAGCGGTGGCGGCAGCGGCAGCGGTGCCGTCGGGGCTGCTGGGGCCGGGCCTGCCGTGGCCAGGGCCAGCTGCGGGGCAAGCGGCGGGGACGGCAGCAGCGGGTGGAGGCGGGAGCGGCGGCGGGGCGGGCGCGGAGGCGGTGGTGGGGCGGGGGGGCGTGCCGCTGGAGCCTTGCCCGCAGGTGCCTGTGCGGTTCTTGCCGGGGGACGAGACGGCTCTGGACAGCGTGGCCTTTGTGGTGAGTCGTGGTTTGCTTCAGCCTGGGTGATCCCAGCCTCAGTGCTGGGATGCGATGCCAGGACCAACCACTGCCCTCTACCAATCACGGCCTCTGGCACGAGGCTTTGCCATGCTTTTGCCGCTCTTGTGGCGATGTGAACGCTCTTGCAGCCGTGTCGTTGATTGGTCTGTGGCCGTTGCCGCTGCTCTTTGTGTGTGCGCAGGAGCGCGCCAGCGCCAGCGCCATGCGCTCGCAGCTGGGCATGCTGCAGCTGCAGCTGCGCCGGCGCCGCGCCTGCAACCTCGCGTGCATCAAGCTCATCACCCCGGAGAACCGCATGGAGGTGAGCAGGAGGTAGTGGGAGCGAAGAGAGTGGGTTCGGTCACCTGGCTGGTGCAACCTCGTGTGCATCAAGCTCATCACCCCGGAGAACCGCATGGAGGTGAGCAGGAGGTGGTGGGAGCGAAGAGTGGATGAACTCGGTCGCCCGTCTGGTGTGCCTGGCTGGTGAGCAAGTGAGAGGGCAGCGAGCAAAAGGGTGATCAATTGTGGTGGCGCCTCCTTGCGTGGCGGGTGTGTTTCGTCGGCACGGCATGGCATGGTGTGGGGTGAGAACGAGGTGGTGGATGCGCTTGCGTGCCTTGCGGTGTGGCGGTGTGATGATGTGCGAGTGATGAAAGGATGTGGAGTGAGAGCTGAGAGGTGCTTGTTGCTGTGCTGTGCCTGGTGGTGCGCAGGTAGATGCACAGGAGATCGTGGGGCAGAGAGCATGGGAGCAATGAGAACGTGACGGTGTGTTGCGCGCCTGCTGGCTGGTGTGTGCAGGAGATGGATGACGATCACGAGGACCCCAATGTGGACCTGCAGTGGATGGCCTTCCGGGGCCGCGCCTTCCAGGTGCCTGAGGGAGTGGCCCTGCAGTGAGGGCGATGGAGTACCTCCTGGGATTGCCTGCCTCTCGGATTGCCCGAGGCCCTGCAGAGAGGGCGACTGGACACGCCACAACAGCACACAGCGCAGCGCAGCCGTTTGCCGAGAGTATTCAAAGCCTGCCCGACGTGACAGCGCTGTGCCTTCTAGGCCTGGCCGCTATTGAGTGAGCTTGTGAGGCGGCCCCATGTGCACGCGGCGGGAGGCGCACGGGTGGCGAGGTGGATGGACGTCTGCACGTAGTGCCCTGGCAGAGGCTTGCAGTGTTTGGGCGTCTCTAGCTGCTATAGAGTGTGAGATTTGAGTGGGAACATGGCCACCCGAGCTTCTTGGCTCTCCTCTGGTTCCATGTCGCCGTGCGCGCTTTGAGTGCTTCTCCGGCGCTCATGCAAAACGGACGCTGACTGGCTTGTGGGTTGTCTCCTCTCGAGCGCCCAGCTTTTGCCACCTGCCTTGATCCATTCTGATCTCATTGGAGGACATGAGCAGCTCTGCGGCGCATGACATGATATCTGACATGCGTTACGGCGCTAGCCCTAACGATGACCACCATCGCCTGCTCAGGGACTTTTTGACCAGGTGTTGCGCTGTTGCCCGTCGCTATGCTTATGAAGCCTTCAGGTTGCAATGCCATGCAGGATGCATGTGTCGCGATGCACGCAAAGAATGGGAAGAATCGCCGGCACACCAAGTCAGCAACCCACCACGAGCAATCATCGTGGGATCAGGCCCAGTATCAGTGAAGCATCCAATCAA
>QAXK01006348.1:0-13814 GCA_004335735.1 Chlorella sp. KRBP
GATGGACACCTCCTGCGGGCGCAGGGCGCACGGCATGCAGCGTGCCGGTGATGATGCAGGCGTTGCCACGCACGCACGCGCGCACGCACTGTACTGCTGCTGGTGCCCCGCTGCTGCTGCCGCACCAGCCCTTGGTGTGGCGACCAGGCCCCACCAGCCCACCACCAAGGCGCACCTGCAGGAACTCCTGGTACTGTGCTGTGTCGTCGGCCACGTCCTTGAGGATCTTGACCGCCACCTCCTGTCCGCAGTAGCTGCCTCTATATAGATTGCTGAAGGCGCCGCTGGCCACCTTGGCATCTATCTGCAACTGACCAATGTCAATCTCCCAGTCGTCCACCGCCGGGGAGGCGGGCCGTGTGTAGCCCTGCAGCACGCAGCACCAAAGGCAGCAGCATCGCAGTATGCTGCAGCGCACGCCATCCTGTGCACACAGGGAACCTGGACACACCCACCCACCCGCCCCCTCACGCCCACCCTTGTGCACCCGCCGCTCACACACCTGCTGCTGTGCGAACATGTCCAAGTTGGGCATGGGATCCTCCGGGAGGCGCCCCCACGCTGGTTGCTGCTGGGAGGGCTGGGCTGACTGATGCATGGGCGGTAAGAGCATGGACGACGAAGGCCCTGCCTGCGGCTGCGGGTGTATCTGCGTCTGTGGCTGAAGGAGGGGTACTCGCCCGGGCGGCTGCAGCGCGGGGGGAGGTGGCATCTGCGCCAGGCGCTGGCCCAGCAACTGCTCCAGGTTGACGCCCGGCTGCACACGGGCATTGGCAACAGCACGCAAGAGCGAGCACGCATGCATGAGCACAAACTGCTCTTGCCCGCTGCCATCTGCAGCAGCAGCTTCGTGCCACCATGCTGCTGCGTCCTCACCTCTGTCTGGAACTGATCCACGACAAAGACGTCCAGCGAGAAGCCGTCACTGGTGTTGAACGCGTGCGCCTCTCGAATGTTGAGTCCAAGGTCGCTCTGCAACCACGGGAGCGAGGGAGCGGGGGCCTCTGACCATGCAGCGGGTGGTGCTGCCTGCACACTCTGTAGTCACTGGACGATGACGCACGTGCCACACGACACCCCAGCGCGAGCCGATCACCTACCAGAGCTTCGCTGAGGCGGCTGAGCAGCTTGGGCTGATCTACACTGGCCACTGTGATCTCGTAGAACGTCATGACCTCGCTGTCGTGTGGACTGAGCTCCTCCATGCTCTGCTGCGTGTGGAACATCCCGCCAGCCGCCGCCGCGCCCGGGCCAGACGCGTCTCGTTCCTGATTCGCCTCCAGCGCAAGCACCTGCACCATCACCAGCACCGGCACGCAAGCCAGCCCCCTCAGCCCACTGCTTCTGCACGCACCGTCCTTGCTTCCTGCTTGTTCCCGCCAGCGCCTTGGCGAATCGTATTCCCCGCCCAGCAGCGAATCGGCCAACCCGCGTGATCACCCAGCGCTGCTGCGCGCACGCATGGTGCTGTGGCTGCTTCGTCTGCGCACCTGCAAGTTGGGCGAGGACCCGAAGGCAGGCTTGGGCAGCGCGCCTCTGAGCCGGCCAGACGCAGAGCGGGACGTCGTCTGCAGGGTGCACAGCACGCGCACGGTTGGTGTCCGCACTGCCTGCTGCTTGCGCCGAGCAAGGAGGGTTCGTGTTGGGCACGTCCGCACCTGGGGAGAGCCCGGCGCGTCCACCGCCATGGGCTGCTGCGGAGGCCGTGGCACGATGATTTCCACGGGCCGCACGGCGAACGACACGGCGCTGGGGTCCTGCCTGGCCTCGTCGAGCAGCCTCTTGTGCGAGAGCACGTCGAGCCCATCCATGTTGACGTCCAGCGCGTAGCGAGTGGGCAGGCACTCGAAGTGCTGCCGGATGCTGGGGCCCAGCGAGCTCACGTCGATGTCCTGGCGCGCCGCGAGGCGCTCGACGTAGTCACTCGCCACTTCGCGCTTCGTGCGCCTGCGCGCCAAGAGGTGCCCCTGCGCTGCCTGCGCGCTGCTGCTGGTGCCCGGCGCTGCTGCTGCGGGCGCATACTGCTGCTGCTGAAGCGCTGACGCCTGCTGCAGCTGCAGCGGCGCTCCCTGCATGAGGTGACCACACCGTGCTCCAGACCTTCCGCTGCTCCCGTCTGCTGTAGAGGCTGTGGGCGCTGCGACCAGCATTCGCGATAGCTCCTGCTCACATCCACATGAGCGCAAGCTGCTGACTCTGCTGGCTCCAGGACAAGGTCGGGGTCTTGGGCACGGGCGGTGGGGAGCAGCAAGCGGCCAGGAGGTCCGCCAAAGGGAGCAGTGGGGGCCTTGGAAGCTTGCTGTCAAGTGATTTGCAAAGGGTGGGGCCGCGCTACAACAACAATCAACGTGACAACACCGCGCGGAGGGGACAAGGGGCAAGGGAAACACTGCAGCAACACTCTGACTGTCTGTACAATCCTGGGGCAACGACATCTACATCTTCAAGTATCTTCTGCACTGGCAGGCGCGGTGGCGCAGCCCACCATGGGGCGCGCAACGTGGTCCAGCTCGCTCTGGGTGGCGCTAGCGCCTGAGGGGGGAGCTGGCAGCTGGATGTTCTTGCGCGTGGGCCATGGAGGGGGGCAGGGACGAGGGGGCGCCAAGGGGGGGCAAGGGCTAGGGTTGCCAGCCCAGCACGGCGCACGCACGGGCCTGGTGCTTAGATGGCTGGCACGGCGGCGTTGTGGGCCGGTGCGCGGGGTCCCTCTGATGACAGCAGGTCCGAGGTGTCGCGGCGTGACTGTGCCCGTGGGGAGGCTGCCACCTCGAGCGCCACACCCAGTGCCTCACGGATCTGGGCCTTCCTGCTCGTGGGGCTGCTGGCCGTCATGGAGGCGCCCAGGCGGCTGGTGGAGGCGCGCAGGGCTGAGGGGCCGGCGGCGGGGTAGCGGGACGCCGAGGAGGCGGGTGAGCGTGCCGAGGGGCTGAACACCGACATGGAGGCGCGCAGGTTGGCCCCGGGCGACTTGGGGCTCATGCTCACGTCTGCAGGAGGGGGCACGGGTGCAGGAGAGCACATTGGTTTGTTAGTCCACGTGGGGGAACGCGCTGAGCAGCAGCGGCTGGTGACAAGGAGGCTGCTGCAGCTGAACCACACACTGCCACGCCACACACCCAGCACGCAGCTGCTCAGCTCTACTCACGTTGGCTGGTGCGCAGGTTGGCGAAAGAGTTGGGTGAGAAGCAGGCGCTGGCCGACAGCACGGGCGCCGCAGCGTCCATGCGCTCGCGCTTTGGCACCACGGCGCCCAAGCGCTTGTCCGTGGCCCAGCGGAAGTCAACTGAGCGCGTCACGGCCTGGGCCTTGCTCTGGTCAGGCTTGAACGGCGCGCTGCAAGGGTTGGAACGGTAGGCACCAAAAGGTGTGAGGACCCATGTGTGCGGGCGCCTCATGTGCAAGCACCGCATGTGTCACCTGCACACACACCCGTGCGCCCACCTGCCAGCCCCTGCTCACCTGAAGTCAGGCATGTCACGCGCCTTGAACACCATGCTCTTGCGCATCTGTGCCGCGTCCATGGCCATGAACTCGGCCTCCTTGGCCAGCTCTGACGCCTTGCGCGCCGCGTCAGCCTCCTCCTGGGCAGCGGCCTCGGCAGCCTTGCGCTCACGTGCCTCCTGCGGGGGAAAATGGCGGGAAGCAACCACACAATTCGTTGAGGACACACTGGTGGCTCAATCATCGCCCCATGGCAAAGTACAGCAAGCAAGTGGCCCACAGCACTCACCAGGGCCTCACGCTCCGCCAGCGTCATGCGTGCGCGCTTGGCAGGGTCCAGCACCTTGGCGTGGTGCTCGGCACGTGCGGCGCTAGAGAAGGTGGGGGCGATGGCCGTCGTCACGGGGGCGGGCTTGCGGGGCGTGCTCACGTGCTCGGACAGCACCTCATGCACCTGCGCAAGTGCAGCAACACGCAGTGTGGGCACGCACGGGTGAGCCTCACGCGATTCACAAGCAGGTGCAATAAGGGTGCCGCCATAGCTGCTGCGGATGCCTTGAGCATCAAGCGCTGGTTGCTCTCTCACCTTGTCCAGCTGGGTGGCCTTGAAGCGGCGTGCCTCGTCCGCCTCCTTGCGCTCAGACGCCAGGCGCGCCTCGCGCATGGCCTGGTACTTGGCGTGCTTGTCCAGGCTGGCCAGCTGGAAGGGCTGGAACAGCGTCGAGGGGTCCTTGGGCGTGCTGTGCGTGCGGCCAAAGCCCTCAATGGGGCGCACCTCGTGCACAAACGACGGGACAGGGTTGCGCTTGAACGACTGCTTCTGCGCACACAAGCAGCAGTCAAGCAGCAGCAGCAGCAGCAGCAGCATGTGGGACTTGCGGCGGGCATGTGCGCATCACAGAGCTCAAGAACCGTGCTGCATCCCCAAGTGCGCCCCAAAGCCCACAGGTGCCTCCTCACCTGTGCCTCGGCCATGGCCATCTCCTCCGTTGTCATGGGCAGGGGCACCTTGGGGCGCACGTCCGTCTTGAGCTGGAAGGGCATCGACTTGGTGACGCGCTGGCCCTGCGCAACACAGAGCAGTGCACAACGCACGGCGGCACGCGTTGAGAGCGCGTCACTTGGGTCATCGCTTACACTTGGAATCGCTGCAGGTTGACTGCGCCATGTTGTGCAGGAGTGCCCCACCCGCACCATCTACCTCACCTGTGGGCTGGACAGCACCATGGACAGGGCCTGGCTGCGGCGCAGCGTGTCGGCGGCCTCCACAGCCTCACGCACCACCTTGCTCTCCGCCTTGGAGCGCGCCATGCGTGACAGAAAGGCAGCTGTGGGCGCAAACAGGCGGGACATGAGCGTGGCGGCGGCGCCCCGCTTCTTGGAGCTCTTCTTGTCAGCGGCGGGAGGAGGGGCGGCGGGCACGGCGTCAAACTGCGATCACAAGGTCAAGTGCGGTACGCGGTCGGCATCAAGATGATGACGCCGGATGTGCGCCGGATGTGCGCCGCGGCCAGTGGGCCTCTCACACACAGCACCACAGAAGAACAGCAGCAGTGGCTCACCTGCTTGCTGGTGCGTGCCGTGTGCGCCGCCGTGGGGCGCAGGTACGAGGGGATGCGGGCGGCCGCGGTGCGCTGGGGGGACTTGCTGCGCACGGGGTCGGGCAGGAAGGGCTCGTCCGGCTTGGTGACTTCCTTGGCGGCCTCCACAGATGCAGCTGCAGCCTCTGGCTTGGGCTCTTCGGTGCTGGACTTGGGCACGACGGTCTCGGTCTTGATGATGGTCATCTGCACGTCCTCCTCCAGGACGACGAGCTCGGGGTCGGCGTCGACGCCAAGCATGAGCTCGATGCCGTGGTCCGGCGTGTCGACAGGCGTGGGCGCGGCAGGCGTGGACTCGGGCGCGTCCGCAATCTTGCTCGCCGTGGAGGGGGCGTCCTCCATCGCGCGGGGCGAGGGCAGGCCTGCGCGAGATGGGCAGCATGTAGGCGAATGTAGGCGCATGTTAGTGGTTGCGTTGCTGGTGCTGCAGAATTGCATCGTCGGCAGAGGCGGGCTGCTGATGTGACCCGAAATGTCGCGATGCGGGATGCAAATGTGCTGCAGGCAGGCTGCATATCAATGCGCTGCATCTGCTGCATCGCTGCGTGCTCGCTGCGCTGCTGCTCCGCCCCTGCGCGTTGCCCGCATGTCCCTGCATCAAGTCCGTGCACTCACCCTTGCGCTGCGCGACGCTGCGGCACACCTCCACGAGCTTGGCGGCCTCCTCGGGCGTCAGGAAGAGGCGCTCGGCCACCTCCTCGGGGCTCCACTCGGCCAGGTTGGCCACCGCCACATTCGTGAGCTTGCAGGCCTCCACGATGTCGGCCACCAGCTCGGGCTCGTGGATGGCGGCAGCCAGGCACGTCTCCAGCGACAGAGGGCTGGCCGTGCTGGTGGCCGTGGTGGGTGAGGGGGCAGGTGGCTCGGGCGCGATGGGGCTCGGCTGCATCTCGTCCATGATCGTGAGTGTGCGGGGGGAGTGGTGCTGATCACGCGGCTGTGCGTATGTGTGCTCGAGTCGCGAATGCTGTCGAGTTCTGATGTTGTGATGTGTGGGACTCGCCTTTTGTAGTGTGGGCGCATCTACGGCGCCGTAGAGAGATCCGGCATGCGCACATTTCAAGGAGTAGATCAAGGCGCCAAGGGCTGGCAGCCGCGCAGCACTTGCTGTGAGGTGATTCAGTCACGTCCACATTGCGATGCGGTGCCTCGCTGTCGCTGCGCGCTGACTGCTGCGGCTGCGGTGACTACTGCTGTTTGTCATAGCAGCAGCAGCAGCAGTAGCGGGTGCAGCAGAGCAGTGCAGATCAGTATCTCGGGAAGTTTCCATGGCAATCAGCAGCAGCGAGCAGTCCCAGTCGTGAATCCCTTGTCGGAATCCAGGTATGATCATCTCCGCGTCGGGCCGCGCATTGGCCTTGCCACAGGCTAAGAATACACCAGCAAGAAGTGGCCAGCGCAGAGCGGCAGGGGCTCAGTGGCGCACGTGCAATCGCACGCAGCGCTCATACTTAGGCATTGTGGCCAGAGTCCAAGTGCAGAAGATCACGCCACCACCGCCGTCGGTTGCACCACCGTGCGGGAGGGAGGTACAGGGTGTGCTGCCGTGAGCTTGCCAGCAGAGGCGGTGGGGCCACCCAGCAGGCGCTTGAGGCTGGCGGCGCGCTCACGGTCACCCGTGATGTCGTTGACGTGCGGCACGTAGTGGTGGTGCACCTCGGACACCCACTGCGCTGGTTCAAGCATGCTCATGGCGTTCTTGCCCATTGGCAGCGTGCTCTTGTGCGACATGGCCTTGCTGCGAGCCGTGATCTCCAGGGAAGCGTGGAGGGAGCGCAGCACGTCCTCGGGTGCGCGTGGGGCGAACGAGCTGCGGTGTACGGTGGCCATGGTGGCGTCACCTGGACCCTGCGGGAAGGGCTTGGCCTGCGGGCAGCAGTGGCACACACACCAGGTGCAGGCCAGGGTCAAGCACGTGCAGCTCCACAGCATAGCGTCGCGCACTCATCAAGGACACCATCACTCCTCTCACCGTGACGTAGCACTCGGGCACAGGGTAGGCGGGGCGTGGGGGAACAATGGCTGTGACGGGGTTGACGGCACCAATGGGTGCGGTGACCTCACGGTACCTGATGGCACGCGATGTTCCTGCGTCACGTAATCATGCGACGGGCACAATCATTGCTGAGACTGACTTGGGGGGGAAGGCAGCAGCCAACCAGGCCCCGCAAGCGTCAAGGCACACACCTGCGCTGGCCAGCTTCCTGCTGGCCCCTGCCGCCAAGCTGCCGAACGCATCCGTGTAGGTGGAGGAGGGCTGGGTCGACGCCGCCGCCGCCCACTTGATTGGCAGCTGGCTCTTGAACGTCTCCTTCTCTTGGCGTGCGGGTGGCCCCGTCAGCTTGGGGCCCGTGGGGCGCGCTGAGATGGCACCCAGGGGCACCTCATGGTGGCTGGGCAGTGCTGCTGACGCGCTGGCAGGGCGCGCGCTGGCCACCAGCGCCCTCTGTCCCGAGCTGGTGGACGGCCGCCTGGACCCTGGGGCGCTGCCACTGGCAGTGAAGGGCCGTGCACCACGCCCGTCCCCAGCCTTGCTGAACACAATGTCCACCTTGTTGGGCTCCCCTCCCGCCCCTCCCTCCAGCTCCGCTTGCAGCGCGCGCATCTTGGACTCCACTGTGGGGTAGGTGCCCTCGATCTGGGGCGGAGGGAAGCCCATGGTGCGCAGGCGCGTGCGCTCCCGCACCAGCGCCGTCAGGCCAGGGTCCTCGCACGTGCGCATGGGGTGGTGCACCGCCTGGGAGTGGGACACGTACTGCTCGGGGCGCGCCACGGCGTTCATCTGACGCAGTGCCTCCAGCGTGCTGTGCTGCCCACGGGGCGCCTCCCCACCCGGGGGCGTCACCAGCTTGGCGTCCACACCTGACAGCAGCCCATTCTGCGTACAAAAGGGTACCAAAGTGGGCGGGCAGGGCGGGCACATGATGGCTGCCCGCCAGCGAGGACAGTGTGCAGCACCTAGATCCAGGCGCGTGGCTAACCCTCACCTTGAGCAAGCTGCGGTAGTAGGTTTGCTGCCTGGCCAGCCACCTGAAGAAGCCCGCCTCTCCAGGCGGCTGTGCCCCCGCCCTGGCGCTGGCAGGCCCCTGGTCAGGGTACACCTCTTGGTTGGTGCTGTCATACACGGTTCGCAGGAAACGCGCGGTCCAAGCCCCATCGCCCGCCCTGCACGCAGTTCGGCACGTCACATTTAAGTTTCGTCCCTGGTCTGTCTGTCAAACCAACCATATGCCCCTGGTGTGCCCATGCCGCTGTGCACCAGGGGCGCACACGCACTTTGACAGCGATTCACCCCAGTCGCTGGTGAAGTTGAGGTTGGGCGAGGGCTTGGCGGTCGCGGCCACCATGGCCTGCTTGTAGAGCTCGGGGTACATTTGCGCCAGGTGGAATGCCAGCTGGTAAGTGGTGGCCAGGTCGTTGGGGTCAATGGACGCACCACTGTTGGGAGCACTGGAGCCGGGGCCCTTGGTGCCCGCCACTGCGGCCGCTGCAATCTGCTGCAGCACCTGGGAGGGCGGCGCGCCCCACTGCTGCTGCTGCTGCTGAGGCGGTGACGCCAGTGACAGAGGCGCCTGCTCTGCTGACGGCGGCGCAGCGGACGTGGTGGGGCGTGCCCCAGCTGGCGGGGCAGCGGCTAGGTAGGCAGAGGCTGGCTGCACCACCTGCTCGGCCCCCCAGGCCTGTGCAGGGGAGGTGGCGAGGCGGGCTGACCCCGCCGCCCGCGTCGTGCTCGCGTACGTCCACCCTGCAAGCAAGACGCCCGACGAGCACAACATGTTGACCGACGCGACATCAGCAGCGCAGCACAGGGCGGTCTGCTGGGCGCACCGCACACTCACCCTTGTTGGAGGCCCACTGCTGCTGCGCGCTGCTGTTCCCCACCACCATGGTACGTGGTGCCGGCCCGTCGGCCGCGGCCTCCACGGCGGGGCCTCCGACGGCCGCGAGGAGCTGCACCGCGCGGGCCTTCTCAGTCGGCGTCGCGATGCGGTCCAGCCACCGCTGCGTGTCGCGCGCGCACGCTGGGTGGCTGATGTACTGGTTCATCGTAGGGGGCGCGCCCATCGCCGCGCCTCCTGCTTGCACAGTCGGGCCTGCTCGCTGTCACAGGGCGCCAATCCTGCGAGTTGGTGCGCATTCATTGCTGCTATGTGAACGCAGCTGCGCCTCCTGCAGCCTGTGTGGCCTGCAGGTGAAGGCCATCACTCGTCGTCCTCTAAGGTGGCGCCCCCAGGCAAAGCAATGCTCCACGACGCACCTCTAGTGGCTCTGTTGCTCCAGGCCTCTTAATCTCGCCTTTGCAGGCTGCGTCGCAATCTGTGGAGGCGCCCTGGGGTGAGCCTCAGCGCCGTGTGCGGCTCGGCGAGAAGCGAGAGGAGACGCGAGCGTCCTCGTAAGATCTGTTTCAGTGGTGCGTGTTGCGCTCTTATCGCGTGCTTGCTTTCTTCTTTGCTTTCTTTGCTCACCCTGGACTTGCCGTACGCGCGAAAAACATCGACTCGGGGAACACGCAGCAGCTTCATGCTCCGCATGGTCAGCATACTTGCATACTGGGGGCACGGCAGTCAGGTGGTTCTCATCGCAGGGCATCTTCGGGCGTCGGTCAACATGCGTCACGCGCGGTCAGCGCCGCCCGGGGTTGGTGCGCTTGCTGGGTGACTCTGAGCCGGGCGGCCGGACCTTGATGGCTGTCTCAAGCTTGCGGGGCAGCGTCTTGGCCACGCGCGACTCCAAGGCATCCCTGCGCACAGCATGAATGGCAGCGCACGGCAAAGTGAGGACGGACCGCATTGTTCGTGGTGGCCCATCGTGACCCCAGGCACTGCTGGGATCCCCTGAACACCTCCCATCAAGCACACCCCGGCGCCCTTTGCGACTTCCCTCACCTGCTGAGTGGCTTCTCGTCCTCTGGCCCGCCCCCGAGCAGCACGGCGTCCCCCAGCGCCTCGCCCCCCGCCGCCCCGCTGGCAGCCAGCTCAGCCGCCAGCAGCTCCATCTCCTCGGGCGAGGGGCCCATGGAGGAGGGAGGCTCAATGATGATGCGAGGGGACACGCTGGTGAGCGGTTGTGCCACCAGGGCCTCGGCGATGACGCTGGGGTTGGGCAGGTTGGTGGGGTTGGCCGTGTCTCCCGCGCGCCGCACGATGAAGGCCTGCAGCAGCTCGTTGGTGCGCTGCTCAATGATGCCCAGGTACGCCATGAGGTTGCTCTCCGTCACCGTGCCGTCTTCGCCCAGCAGCTCACGCACGGGGCCCGTGTTGCACCCAATCTTGTTGAACAGCTCCCAGATGGAGGCCTTGAGCGCCGACACAGTGGAGGTGGCCGCCTCGTGCCGCCGCTCGTACAGCCCCGCCTGCATCTCAGCGCTGGCCAGGCGCTCCTCCACCTCACGCACGGCCGAGCTCTTGTGCGCCTCGAGCACGGCGCCGCTCTCCCGGTACTTGTCCATCTCGGCCCGGATCACCGTGAGCTGGTCCTCCAGCTTCTCAATCTCAGTGTTGACCTCGTTCACGTAGTTGAAGAGCGTGTAGTTCTGGTCCTCGGCGCTGATGAAGCTGGACACCAGCAGGTCAATGTCGGCAATGCCGGTGGACTGTTGGATCTTCTCAAACGCCTGGCCGTACATCTGCACCTTTTCAGCCGCCACGTTCTGCGCCAGCGCCTTGTTGTACGCAGGGCCACCCAGGCTGCCCGTGCGCCCGGGCCCCTTGGTCGACTTGGTGGCCACGCCGCTCTTGAGCAGCTCCTGGGTCTCACGCTCGCGGATGGCAAGCTCCTGGGCACGCACGCGCTCCTGCACGTGGACGGGCAGGGGGCCACGGGCATGGCACAGCAGCACGTCAGGGTGGTGCAGCGTGCAAGCTGAGGTGTGCAAAGCCTGTGCTTGCCGTTTGCATGCACCTGCCCATGTGCCTGCATCCCGTCTCCCCACCGTCCTCACTCACCCGTTCGCGCTTGTCGTCCTCGATGATTTGTGTGAGCTGCCTCCACTCCTCCTCAAAGCCCGCCTGCTCCTTTTCTGCCTGGGCCATGAGGAACCCCATCTCAGCGATGGCCTTCTCCTTGGCCTCAAAGATCTGCAGAATGTACAGGGGGAGGGAAGGAGGCCATACATGAGCGTCTTGGCCGTGCACACGCAAACGGACGCACGAGCAGCCGGCTGTTCCCCCATACTGTGCGTCCCCCACACCCCTCGCACCAAGCCCATGGCCTGCACCCACCTGGTTGGCTAGCTGGATGGTGTCTGCCATGTCCCTCTTGAGCTTGGCCAGCTCCCGCTCCAGGTTGCTGTGGATGCTCTCAAACATCAGCCGCTCGCGCCGGAGGTTGTTGATCTGCTCGCGCAGCTCCTTGGTGTGCTTGATGCTCTGGTTGTACTTGACGTAGGCCTTCTCCAGACGGTTCTCAAGCAGCTTGATGCGCTTCTGGATGCCCACGCTCTGCTCCTTTGCGTTGTTGATGCCGCCCATGAGCGAACGCGTGGTCTGCAGCACGCTGGATGCCTCGCCCATCTGCAGGTCCAGCATCTTGGTCTTGCGCATCTCAAGGACAATCTGCAGGGGCACGCGGCAGGGTCACATCCTTAGATCGATGTACGAGGATGCCCGCACTTCAGCTGGCTGCTGTCACATGCTGCACGCACGCTACTGCAGCACACCTTGCGTGCCAGGTTGTCTCCCTCGTCCTGCAGCTGGTTGATGAGCGCCTGGGCGTACGGGTCGCCCGGCCGCACGCTGAACTTGTTGGCCAGCAGCAGCTCGTGCTTGAGCTGCTCATTCTGAGCCCGCAGCTTGTCAATTGCAGCCCTGCGACAAGCAGTGTGCGCAGCAGTCCTGAGTCTTCATCAGCATCGAGCACTCGCGCACTCGTCGAGCAGCCCCAGGCCACCCACCGCTGCTTGTCGAGCACGGACTTGTGCCCCAGCGTCTCCGCCATGTTGCCCGTCGTCTTGACCAGGCTCCCTGCCGTGCCGCGCGCTGCGCACAAGGAGCGGCACGAACAGAGGAGGCCGCGCCACGATTCAGGCCCACAGCAGCACGACGAAACACTGCTGGCGCTTAGAGGAGCGAGTAGCAAGCTGCGCACACCCCTCTCCTGCCTGGAGCGTCGAGCGTGCGGGGCATGCTCGCACCTTCGGCGGGCATTCGTCTCTCCTGGGAGCGCTGCTAGCGCCTAAACGCCACTGGAGAGCCTCTGATAAGCGTCCTGGTGATCCCGCTCACGAGCTGCTGCTGCGCCTCCTCCACTCGCAGAGTCCGTACTCGTCGAGAACAAGCGAACGCACGCCGCGCGCTCGGCGCACAGTAACCTGGCTGCTAGAAGCTTTGAGACCTGCTCTGGCCTCACTCCCGGTTCGTGCGTGGTGCGTCGTGCTGATGCGAGGCAAAGCCCTGGATCGGAGTGTTGTACTCATCACTTCAAAAGCGGAGGCGCAGCACCACGCAGGCCCGCTCTGAGCGCAGTCACAGAGTCCTGGCCGAATCGTTGCTGGAAGAAGCGGGTCAGGGGGTAGCTGACGAAGGCCAGCGGGTCCACGGGCCGGGAGAACGTGAGGACCTCATACCTGCAGCGCACGCGTGGCAGCAGCACCTGATGATCAGTGTGATGCTGCACATCATCAAGCTGGAGAGAGGCCTCCTGAGGCACTCACCACACGCTGTCGTCCAGGGGATCCCACTCCAGGCGGAAGGACTCCTCGCCCGTCAACGCGTGCCCATCCACGCATCCGTGGGCAAACTGCCACCGCAGCGGCCGCTGGGGCCGGCCTAGTAGACGCGGGATAAGGCCTGCATGGTGGCATGCACAGTTGGCAGCAGCGTCTGCCACAGCACGCCAAAACGGCTCGCCATCCAGTGATGATGGTGATCCTGCCGCACCTGCAGAGCGCGCCGGTGTCCCGCCCGCTCTGCTGTAGGGCCCTTCTTGCACGTACGTGATGCGCAGCGGGTTGACGGACCACATGAACAAGGTGTGCGCCACCACGACCACAGCCTGCCCCTCCCGCACCGGCGTTTGGCTGTCCACCTGCGCATCGTGAGATGATGGGGAGCGTGCAGCTGAGCGCCAAGCCGCACCTTGACCTCCTGACGGGCAGCATGCAGCAGTTGCGCACCTGCGACCAGCCCAGCTGGAACTGCCGCCAGCGCTGCAGCTGGCGCTTGGCGTCGTCGTACGTGCCTCGCCCCTCCCCCAGCTGCAGCGCACGCATGGCAGGACATCCGTTCGTATTGGCACTGCATGCTGCTGTGCTCATCTGCTGCTGTGCTCATCAGCTGGCCGCACCTTGATGCGGACGTGGTCCACGTGCCACCAGGGTCCCGGCGGAAGCCTCAGCGTCTCCTTGGATGCATCACGCGTGCATCCTGCGTGCTCGTAGTTCAGCTCCTTGCTGCGTGCACGAGCATTGGCCGCAGTTCGTGCTGGAGCCACATCCTCGCCGCAAGTCACGGCGAGCTCGCCAGGTCGACGCGCACACCAACCTGCAGCTCTCGTCGGCCACGCGCTGCACCTGCTGTGCCGACGGCTGCAGGAACGGCTGCCAGAGCGGCATTCAGCGGGCTCGAGTAGTGACTGAGACGTGGAGCTCGCCACGCGCTGATGCTGTGCAGCTGTGCTGCAGGCTGCTGCCCTCTGTGCTTGGTGTTCTGTGCCAATGTAGTTGCTCCTGTGCGTGGTCACCGAGGGTTGCGTGCCCCGACGCGCGGGGAAGTTCAAAGAAAGCGACACAATGAATGACCACGGGGCCCCCAAAGGAGCACCATCAAGGTCAAA
>QAXK01006351.1:0-13854 GCA_004335735.1 Chlorella sp. KRBP
GCACATGCCCACACAGGCCAGTACCCATTGCTGTGCATTACATGAGGCATGGAGTTGAGCACAACAGCACGCAGCCCCAGGCCACCAACACTTGGAGCGCAGCAGGTATGCCAGCGACGCAAGTCCACCCCGTTTTGCACTGTGCTCACACACATGTGTGCGTCATCAACTGTGATGCAGCACGCTGGCCTGACGATGCCAGCTGGCTCTCTTCGGCCAGGTCCCTGCACCGTTCACTCGACGCCGTACAGCAAAACAACGACCCCGGTTGCTCACCTGCACGGTCTTGCCGAGCCCCATCTCGTCTGCCAGGATGCCGTTGAGCTTGTTGTTGTACAGCGACACCATCCACTCGAGGCCCATCATCTGGTAGTCACGCAGCTTGCCATTCCCAGGCGGCTTCAGGTAGGCAGGCGCACGCACGATGCGCTCCGCCACATTGTGAGCCATGGCAGTGAGCCTGGGGGCACACAAGGGACGCAGAGGGGCACAGGGTCAGTTGTGCCCAGATACACAGACGTGATTGTTGTTGCAAGGTGGCTGAACATTTGTAGGCAGCTGCTACAGAACTCCATGCACAAAGCACACACTTCTACACACTTGTCAACATCACAGTGGCATACATGCACACGCTATGACCTGGCTTTTCGCTGCAGCCAGATGGGAGTGCGTTGTGGCAGCAACGAATCCATCCATGGCATTCCGTGCTGCTGACATAGCTTGCATGCTACTCACGTGCTCTGCGCATCGCCCTGCATGTTCTCCACTTGCGCGAGCAGCTCGTTGGCGGCCATGCGCTCCTGCTGTGCGGCCTCAGCACGCTGCTTGACCTCCTCCTCAGACAGCTCATTGATGCGGGCCTGCAGGACACCACACATACGTCACGTGTCAGGCATGGCATGACGTGGAGGGACAGGGCCTGGGAAACCACAGCATGAACATAGGACGCAAGGCAACACACGCGTGCGACCACCCCAGCCTGATGCTCTGCTGTGCTGAGAGGTGTGCCATGCTGTGCTGACCTCTGCGATGGCCTCCAGTGCTGCCTCCTGTGCCTCCTCCTTGGCCTTGTAGCTGACCAGCCTGTGTGTCAGGTCCTTGATGTACTTCTCAGTCTGCTGCAGGAACTCATCCACCTCTGCAGTAGCACACAAAGGCCAGCATGAACAGCAGGTGGGTTGCAGTCGCACACAGCACCGCGGCAGGAAGTGGGACGGAAGGCACACCATGGGACTTACCCAAGCCAGCTTGCTGCTTAGTGTCGCCATGCAGGTGCTGCATGCATAGCTCACCAACCTTGTGTCTTGCTGATGACATGGAACCATACTAAAGCTGTGAGTCAAGCAATGAAGCGGATGTCTTGCAACGCACCCTTGAACCTGTCCTCATCTGTCTGTGGGCCGTGTGTCTGGCGCAGCAGCTCCTTGTAAGCCTCAAAGTCGTTCTGACGCAGGGCATCCATACGCCTGCAGCAGCCAAGCAACACACACTCAGTGGCATACACAACAGGACTTGACTGAGCACTGCCAGAGCTGCAGAAAACAGTTTTGAGAAACGCATCACTCCTGCCAGCAAAGCAGGGTCAAGCCCAGTCCATGCAAGCCCAGCCTAGGCCAGCACAGCACAGTAAAAGGATCAGCACAACACAACCAGCTGTGGGTGGGCTGCGACAGGCCTGCTCACCTGTCTGAGTCATCTGCCATGCGCTGCCGCATCAGGTCTCGCGCCAGGCGCTCATGGAGGCGAGCCAGGTACATGTTGCGCACCTTGTGCATCTCCTTGAACATGTTGCCCTTGTCCTGCAGCAAGCATAAAGGCAGCCGCAAAGTTGGTTTTCCGCAAGGCAGTGTCCATCTGACACATGCGTCCAATACGTGCAACTACCACGTCCAAAGTGTGCGTAGCGTGCTGGGCCCACCGCCAACCCAGTCCACACCAACTTGTACAGCCACACTACAAGCTCAGCCTGGCCAGCCAGCTGCAGCCATGAACAGGGGACATACATAGAGATGCAAGGCACTCGGCCACCAGCAGCTGCTCACCGTCGACAGCTTCCTGTGTGCCTGGCGCTCTGTGTTGAGCTGCGCCCAGCGCTGATGCTGCTCCTGCTGCTGCTGCAGCTCCAGCTGCTTCTTGTACTTTGTGGCGTTCTTCTGCAGCTGCTTGTAGTCCCTGTCCTGCATCATATTGATCTCCTCCTGCTCCTTCTCCAGCTGCGCACGCACCTTCATCTGTGCGCACACATCAGCACGCGTGACGCATCAGCATAGCATCAGCAACAGCCTATCAGGACAAGTATTGCAGGAGCCTGGTCCTGGGCTGCATGCTTATTTCCAACAGCCCATTGCTCAATCATGCACAGCACAACCGATGGCCAGCACAACAAGGCCATGCCAAATGCTGCCTGAGACTACTGGCACGGCTAGCCACCGACACTGGCAAGCTGTTACTGGCTCATAAACTAGGTGCAGGTGTCATCCTGTTGCTGTCTATATATGGGTGTTGTTCAACTGTCTCGGCCCACACCTGAAGCGAGTGCAGCTTGAGCTTGCGCAGCTCCATCTGCACAGCAGCCTTCCCAGGTGTGCCATCCGGCGCCTGCAGGCACAACAGCGAGCAAGCAAGGCAGGTGAGATGTATACTGCATAGCGGGTGTTGTGAGTTGTGTAGAGGGCCCAGCACAGGTCCTGCATTTGTTATGCATGCCCCAGCAGACGTCACCACTCAACACGCATGTACAGCAGCTGAAGCACCCCGCTACTGCAAACGAGGTCCAGCACAGCCGTCGGCAGCTGCGAGCTATTGCAGCACATGCAGGCTATATACATCGCTACTTCTGCCTCCAGTGCTTTGGCTATGCACACAGTCAGTCAGCCCAGCACATGCCATGCTGATAACAGCAAGCAGCTGGTATTGCTGTAACACGATGCAGCGCTGCTGGAGCTGTTGCCCTGCTGCAGGAAACACATAGTGGACTGGTATGGCTGGTGCTGTGCTGGTACCAGCCTTGGCTGGTCTAGCTCATGCGTGCATTCTCGCGGGAAACCATACATGTGCTGGCCTAGCTGCACTTACTCTGCAGTGGCCCACAGGCAGCTTCCCGCTCTTCAGGAGTACCTCAAGCTCATGCTGACGCTTTGCTCGCACCATCTGCAGCCGCTTGTGGTACTCCATGCGCAGCAGGCGCGGCACGTCCATCGTGAGTGTGGACGATTGTTCTGTAGGACGCAACCAGCAAGGCAGCACACATCGTCAGAAGGCTGCGGCACACAACCACAAGACATGTGGCTAAAGAACATCGAGACGCCACCAGGTGCAACAGCACGCTAGCACATGTGATGGGCCCCAGCAATGGAACTGCTCCTGTTGGAGCTGCAGGATGCCGTGGGCTGGTGCATGGTGCAGCCTCTGCGAGCACGATTCTATTTGCAAGCCGACACAATCACTTGGTGTCTGTGCAGAACACACTCCAAGGCTGCCAGGCTCAAACACGCGTCATGCATTCACGAGCAGGACTCTAAGTGTACAGGGCAGGGGGTTGCGAGTGTGCTTACGTTGCGATGATTCTAGTGGAGCTTGCAAGCTAAACACAGGTCCAGCAGGCCGCCTCACAGGCTCATCCATGGGTGGGTGTGACGGCCCAGCAGGAGGCTCTGCCTTGACAGCAACCTCTGCACCTGGCCTGCCTGCCTGCTGCACACCGCGGCCAGGAGCGCCTGCTGCTGCGGCTGCAGAACCACCCATTGGAGCGCCCCGACCGAGGCTTGCAACTGGACGCATCTGCTGCTGCTGCACCCCTGTCATCGCCCCCAGGCTGCTTGGGAGCGCGGGCCTGATGCCAGCCATAGGCAGGCCTCCAGCAGTAGCTGGCCGCAGTGCTGCTGCTGCTGCAGCAGCAACAGCAGCCCCAGGCACACCCGCTCCTTGTGCTGCTGCCACTGCCACTGCAGGAGGCAGGACCACTGAGGCTGGCCTGGGCTGCAGGGCGACTGGCAAAGGCTTGGGTTTGCACTTGGCCAAGTCCTCAGCTGTCACCTGCTCTGCGTTCTTTCGCAGCTGCTTGAACACAACAATCTGCTCCCGCAGTGTCTCCAGCTGCTCAGGCGTGAAGTTGGCTTGTGTTGCTGGCAGCGGCTGGGCTGGTGGCTGTGGCTGGGCAGGCCTGATGGCAGCTGCACCTGGCTGTTGCAGTTGTTGTGCTGCCTGCAGCCGCTGCAAGGCCAAGAGCTGGTGCTGCTGTGCTGCCAGTGTGTTCTGCCCAGCAGGTGCTTGCAGGCCCCGCTGCTGTTGCTGTTGTAAAAGCACATTCTGGGGTGCACCACGCCCAGCTCCAGCGAGCAAGTTTTGGTTCTGCTGCAGTTGAGCTTGCTGCAGTAAGGCCTGCTGCATTAGCGCTGGGTTGTTCAGGGCAGCCTGGGGCACCATCATCAACTGGCCATTGGGCAAGCGTATTGGCACGTTTTGCAGCCCCTGGGCAGCTTGCAGCTGTGCTATGCTGATTTGCTGCCCTCCTGCTGCCATGGGCAGGTTGGCTGCCATGCTGCCCTATTGAGGGTCCTGTCGCAGACCCTGCGCTGGGCTGCTGCTAGCCCCTGTCTTTGCAGCTGCGGCGCCCTCGCATGTCACCACCCATGCGTCCGGAGTGGGAACGCACCTATCGGTTATGACGAGCACCTTTTGCTGCTTGGGACTGCCAGAAACCTGTTGTGGTAACCAAACCAGACAAAGAGCAGCAAGCTCAGCAAAAGCCACTTGGGGTTCTGATCTGCCACATGTGCAGCTTGCAAGGGCAGAATATGTCATAACAGCATCGTGCAAAGGACCTGAGACGCGGTTGCACTGACTGCATGAGCTCAGCAGGCCATGTTCTGTTGTGCTGTTGGGTCTGGCTCATCACTGAGGACGCTGGTGACAAGCAACGGAGCAATAGCCCGTATGGCACACACCAGTAGCTTCACCTCACACAATGGCCCCACAGGTCCCGATAGTTGCTGTGGCACAGGCTATGAGCTGCTGGCCTGGGAAATAGTCCTGCTGAAGTTGTCAAGTCAAGCTCGCGCACGTAAAGGGGCGACTAAATAAGACAGATATTATGCGAGAGTGTCTGAGATGTCAGCGTCAAGGTGGGAAACATACCCGTTGCAGTTCAAAGCACCCACTTGTCACTCAGGGTCGTGGGGTTCAGTGAGCGGTGTGCTGCGGAGCAGTCCGCTGGCTGCTGCGCTGCAATCGACCCATGCTGGGTGCACAACGGCGGCAGGCATCGCAATATGCATGAACGACCGGTATGATGCTGTTAACTGACCCAGGGCAGGTGCAAAAGTTGCTGCTGCTGCTGCTGCTGCTGCTGGCATTTCGTTGGGTTTGGCATGGTGGCAGCAACCCCTTAAGCACTTGATGTATGCAGTGTCACAGCATTTGATAGCAAGGTCAATTACACTGGAAAGCCAACGAGGCGGTGAGAGGGACCCAGGGCCCCTTTTTGTATCAGGACAGGCTTGCCTTTGGTGTCGACAGCCAGGACTGTGCCTTGCTGTTGTGGCTGCTTGCTGCTGCCATGCACCTCCGGCACCACGATGCAGCCGCTGTCTACCAAGCTCCACTTCTGCTTCTCAGCAGGCATGAGGCCCCTCCACACTCTGAACCCAGGGCAGGCAAAGACAAAGTCAACATACGGCTTCCTCAGTACATACACCAGCCTTTGGCCCTGTAACTCACGTGCCTCAGCAGCATATCGCAGCTGCTGCAGCTGTTGATGACCTGCTCCCAACACAGCAATCACCAAAGCCTGGTCAGATGCTACCAACTCCTCAAGCCACATAGACCGCCTACGTGCCAAACCTTGGACAAACTGCCAGTTGTGAGCCAGACTGGCGCTCTCTACACTCAACAGCTGTGGCGCACTGCACAGTAATGTGTGCACTTGTGGCAACTTCCAGCCAAGCAGCTGCAACAGAAGGTAGCACAAGTTGCTGTAGCGGGCTCTCAGCACACTGCTGGGCAGTAGCAGGACTGCTCCAGCCTTCTGTGCGAGCAGCAGCACTGCAACAGGCGACAACTTCAGCTGCTGCTGCAGCCATTGCAGGTTGGCAAGTATGCGTGCTGGCTCTGCGTCCAGCAGCTGTGGGCACTTGCTGACAGCAGCATGCACCACTTCAGGGCCCAGGACCTCTGCCAGGAGCGTCAGCTGCTCCAACAAGGGCCGTGGGTGCATGGTGCCTGCTGCTGTAGCCCCATCATCACCAGCTGCTGCTGGGGGTGGGGGTGCTGCTGCTGATGATGATGATGTTCCCCCGGGTTGCTCGTGCTGCCAAGCTGCTGTTGCACCTGCAGGCCACTGCCACTGCTGGGCAGCATCGGCATGTGCTGCAGTACCCACTTGCATGCCCAGGTTGAGTTGTATCTGCTGCTGCTGCTGCTGTCGCCAGTGTTGCATCACATGATGCAGCCCTGCCAGCGTGACATGTGCGCCTACACTGGCAAGGAATGCTGCATCTGCCTCTTGGTGTTGCAGTGCCAGGATCTCAGGGGGTACATCCAAGTCTGCTGCAGTGTCTAGCAGCAGCTTGGTGGGCGGGACACCTGGCAGAAGCTGCACCAGCTGCATGAGCATTTGACGTATGTGCCTGCATGCCACCACACAGCTGCATGGGTGAGACAGCTGTGCGCGAGCAGTATGGCAGGCAGGTGACCAGTGATTTGTCTACACCCAAGAGACTGGCTAGGCGAGGTGAGCAGTCTGCTACTGTTGGAAGTGTCTGCCTGTACACAGTTTGCCCTGCTAGGGGGTTGTGCTTCAAGCAAGAATACTTTTCAACACTCACTCTGGATCATAACGGAGCACATGTCTGCAGCTGTTTAGTGTTCGTAGTGCATCAAGGCCAGGGACCTGCTGGCCCAAGGCAGTCACTGCAGCTGCTCGCACTTTCACAAGGTCTGCATCACATGGCAGGATGCCGTGTTGTATGTCCTGCAACAATGTACAAATAGCAACATATTGCCATCAGATGTTCCGCAGACGCCAGGTAAGCGATGCAGCAGTGCAAGTGCAAGGGCAGTTCAACAAGCACCCTTACGGGTAGCCAGCTCACCTGCAGAACCCAAAATATGGCTTGTTTGCTCAATGAAAGTTGGCGGCCATACTGCAGCCACAGCAGCTCGCAATCATCATACTGCTGCAAGCTGATCACTGTTGGGTCATGGGAAAGTTGAGGGCTTGTCGCCTTTGCGGTGACAGCTTGGAGTAACACCCGTGAAGCCAACGTACATGGATGTGCATTGTTTATGTCATACTTTCCTGGAGTGTGCCAACAGTGCCGCTGCCATTGGTGCGTTGGACTACAAAACAATACCGATCTTGAACATTTGGAAGCACCACTGGGAGCACACCTGTACATTATAACATCAAAACAACGTAACACCTCCAAAACTTGAAGACAAAGAGTTGCCTGAGCAGAGGGTAGCCTGCAAGCTCTACTGTTGCCAACGGTGGGGATGCAGACAGGCGGCAGTTGGCGACTAACACTCGACAGGATCTTCCGACATAGAGCAGGCTCTGCGGTGGGTGTCAGGCTGTGGCCCTTTTGAGCTGCGGAACTTGCATCTTTTGTATCTGATTGGCTGACAGCAGGCGTGCTGTATCCCTGCTAGCGTTTGTTCCGAAGACGCCATGGCACAAATGCTTGCTTCAAACAGCTTAGCTACCATGATCAAACCACATTCATGCTCACGTCAATGCGCTGCAGCAAGGCCTGCTCTCAGATCAGTGCGCAGGACAGTGCAGCAGGCGCCTCACCATCTGACTGTCGGAACAGCTTCGACACGAGCACCAACCCTGCTCAGGGCAGTGCGTGCCGATCAGCAAACAGACACCGTGGACAGTGCAATGCTGCAAACAATTTCGCAGATCACGCAGAACGTTGATGAGCAGTTCTCAGCAACCCTGGCATCTGCCCTGGAGGCAGCACAGGCTGTGGATGCTTCCTCCGACAGCGAGCTCAGGCAGAAAGTGGTCACGGCAGTCGAGAAGCTGCAGAAGGGTCTGCTGGAGCGTGAGACAGAGGTAAGGAGCAGCGCATGTGCAGGTTACAACCCCCCCGAGTGACCCATGCTGGTGTGTTGGCAATGTCTAGGCACCACCCATGGTATGACGTCGATGCTCACCGCACTCAACATGACTACATGTGTCGGTTTGCAGGTGCGCCTGTTGCTGCTTGCCTCCCTGTGTGGCGAGCACCTGCTGCTGCTGGGGCCCCCAGGCACAGCCAAGTCAGAACTGGCCCGCAGGCTGAGTGGCCTGGCCCATGGCGCCTACTTTGAGCGCTTGCTCACTCGCTTCTCTGTGCCCGAGGAGCTCTTCGGCCCACTGTCAATGCAAGGTGTGTCCATGCTGGCACTGCTCAGGCAAATCCTGCCTGGGGAGCGCCTGCGCAACACAGAAACGATGCACCCGGTTCTTGTTGCAGGTACAGCTGACTGACACAGCCAGCATGACACCATGCACAGACACAAATTGGCTCGCTGGTGCTGCACATGTGTACGGTCCTTTTGACGCGGCGTATGTGGGGACACACTGCTCAGGGCCGCACTGATGCTGTGCTGCAGGTCTGGAGCAAGACCGCTACATCAGGAAGACAGAGGGCTACTTGCCCACAGCAGAGGTGGCCTTTGTTGATGAGATCTTCAAGGCAAACAGGTACGGCCCCATCAACATCAACATCGCCAGGCCGTCACGATCCCACCCAACCCAGTCTGCCTCTGCACCTTGTTCCAATGCGCCTGGCATCTTGCATAGAAGGCTTGTGGTGACAAGGCCTTACAGCTTCAAACTGTGCGGGCCCGCCACCATCTTCACCGCCACCACCACCACCATCACAAGCACTCAGCGCAGCTTCTACTTACACTTCTTGCTTTTTGCTAGTGCATGCTTTCACCTACACGCTTGTCCCCCCCCCCTCTGCCCACCCATGCTGCTTGTGCTGTGCAGTGCCATCCTGAACTCCCTGCTCACCCTGCTGAACGAGCGACTGTTTGACAATGGGAACCAGCGCCTGCCTGTGCCGCTGCTGTGCCTCATTGGGGCCAGCAATGAGCTGCCAGAGAGCGAGGAGTTGGATGCACTCTATGACCGCTTCCTCATCAGGCGCACAGTCAACCAGGTACTGCGGCAGGAGCCTGGGTGCTGGGTTATAAGTATTGCAACATGTGCGCATAGCCCCAAGAAAATGCGCGCACAGCTATGTACACACAGCTGCATGGCTTGATGGGCAGGGAGAGAAGGTGGAACAGGCGCCAGGCTGTTGCGGTGCTCACTGACCGCGCCTGCATTGTTGCACCTGCCGGCCCTCAAGCACTCTTGTGCATGTGTACAGCACATGCCTTGCTGTGTGGTGTAGTCACTCCAGGCCCCTTGGATGGGACAATGTGTGACTCTTTTTGTGTACAAGCGTGTACACCTGATCCCATGTGTACGTACTTCCCTTCACGCAGGTGTCCAATGCTCAGGTCGGGAAGCTGGCCAGGCTGGCAGCAGGGCGCCCCGCAGACACCACCAGCAGCAGCAATGGAAACGGCAACGGCAGCACTAGCAGCAGCGGCGGCCCTGAGCTGATCATGGATGACTTCAGGCACAGCGCTGACGCTGCGTACGCTGCTGTGGATGTGCCCGACAGCGTGATTGACATCCTGTCAGAGCTGAGGTGCTATCTCCAGGTGAGAGTTGGCCTGGGCAGCACGCTCGATGCATCTGATCATGGCACACCCCATGGTGTTTGATACGCAGTGGCCAAGTCAGTGGCTGCGCAGGCTGTGGTGCCAACACTTTGTTGCGAGTCCTGTGTGTTGCAAGTCCTGTGCGTTGGGATGCTGGGCTGACCCTGCTGTGATCTGCTTGCGTTTTGGACACAGAGCTGATGCTGTGGTGTGGCATGCTGCTGCTGCTGTATGTGTGATGTGCAGGACAAGTGCGAGCCACCCATCTACGTGTCTGACCGTCGCTTCATGAAGGCGGTGCAGATGTTGCAGGTTGCTGCACATGGCGACGGCCGTGCTGCAGTGAACGAGTACGACTGCCTGCTGCTGGAGCATGTGTTTGGCAACAGGCCAGACGACAGCCACAAGGTCCGGGCACAGGTGCTGGAGATCATCGCCAGCGACCCTGGACTGCAGCAGACAGAGCTGGTGTTCCTGGGACTGTTTGGCAGGTGCGGCTATGCGACTGTGGGCTGTAACGGTGTATGTCTGCTGGGACGGGGTCTGCTAGGGATGTGCTGGGCTGGGGGTGTGCAATGTTGGCCCAAGGCCTGCCATCGTGAGTGTATGCGGGTTCCGCCAACTTGCAGGTGCTGTGCAGCAGCAGGAAGCCCTCGCATACGCCAGCCAGTTGTTGGCTGCACTTCAGTCCACATACGTCCCACTGAAGCAGTAGTGACAAGGTTGTGCATGGCTTGTCTTGTTTGCTGTTGCCCTCGAAGAACCCAGTGGAAATCGTGCAACATGTTGTTGGTCTGTCCTGCAGGTCGTGCCGTGTGCTGGAGCAGTCTCCTGATGGTGCTGAGGCTGCAGATGCCCTGGCTGAGTGCAGCACACTGGTGGATCTGCTGGAGGCCAGGCAGGCAGCACTGGCAGCAACACTGGAGGGCGCATTCCCTGAGCTGCGCGCAACCATCTGGCAGAGTGAAGCCAGTGTTCAGGCTGCTGTGCAGGTGAGATGTGCTTCTGGGGCAGGCCGTTATGCCGCTGCTTGCTGAAACAAACAGGCATGTGTCACAAGCCACTTTCCATCATGATTGTGTGGATGTACTGTGAGCTGATTTCAGCGTGAGGTACACCCCTAGGTGGCTTGCTGGGCAGTCTATGGGCTTTCAGGACATCCAAATCAGTGGCATAATCTGTACTGCCTGACTACTGCCTGGGTTGGCTCAAGCTGTACTGCGTTTAGGGCTCAGGAGGACTACTGCCTGGGTTGGCCGCACTAAGTTTTGGAGCGTGCTGCTGCCTGTGCTGTTGCTGCCCTGCAGGCACTGACACCCCAGATCACGGAGAACAAGCGCAAGACAGAGGACCTGCTGCGTGAGGCATACACCCTGCAGACCTGCCTCGCACAGAAGGTGGCTGGCAGTGTACTGGAGAAGCTGCTGCCCAAGCGGTACAAGCAGTACAACAAGGGCATCGGCGCAAAGGCATAAGCAGTACACGCTTATGTGTGTATTTGTAGCCGCTGGCAGATGTTGCTGGATTGGAGTTGGTGTGGGCAGTTCCTGGGATGGGCAAATCAGACTGGGGTTATTGTTCCTGTAGTATGTGTGCTTGTATCAGTGCCTTGAATGCTCATTGTGTTTTGCATGTTGTGTGGTTGTGTGTACTGTATGGTGGCGTCTGTGAGGTGCCTGCTGTGTCAAGGTGTTTGGGGTGCTACATGCTATCGGAGCATCACTGCCCGAAACCTCGAACACTGCAGGCAACTCAGTGCTGGGCGCCCTGTGGGTTGCAGCCTGTTGCCTGCTGTGTTGCATCACAGGAGGCAACATGCCCCTGGGCACTCATCCGTCACTGACGTCCATGCAGGTGCTGTTCTACTTGCGCCACCACACATTGTTTTGGGGATCTAAGCTGCTGTTGGTCCCGCAGGATGTTGTGCTGGCCAAACATGGCGGTCAGGCTGTGAGTTGTGCAGGACCACACGTGTGGTTGGTGGAGCAAGCATGCAGGGTACTTGTCCTGCTCCTCTTGCTGGCACAACCTTGGAGGCGGCTTTCCTGAGCTGCTGTGTCTGTTGGACTCATCTGTGAATGTCAAAGTGTCGGGACTCATGGGTAATGATCAAGATGTACAAGAGTACACAAGAGTCCCACATGATGTGCTGCAGCTGGCACTGCAACCGCTTGACCCTCCTGACAGCTGTCTGCATCATCTCAGTGGAGCCAGGGGCAGCCCCTTGTTCCACTGATCTAGCCGCGTGTCGCGCTTCTTGACAGCAGCATACACCCCCAGCTGCTCAGTACAGTCCCTGGCCAGCTGCCTGAGGGCTGTGCCTGATGAGCCGGGGGCCAGCCTGCGCCTTGACATCACCTGCAGGCAGCACAGGATAGGCCGATTAGTAACCACATGATGCATGAGCATGATCAATAATCACACCTTGTCCTTGTGCACAAAGCAACACCACCTATGGTCGCGGATGTGTCACAGACAGCTCTCCTGACTGCTGAACGACTTGATGCTGTTTGACAACACGGTGGGTCACACACTGGTCGTAAATCGGCATGCACTGCAGTGCTTCTGCACCCCTGCCCACTCACCACGTTGGCCTGGGCAGTCTCCAGCACACCGAATGCATCAGCAGCCTGGCGCTGCAGGCGTGTCATTGCCATACACTCACGCCCAACAACCTCCGGCACATCAAGCTCTGCGGCCAAGTTCATAGACACACATCAGCCGCTCAGCGAGGCAGCAGCTGCCAAATGGGACAGCGGCCTTGCAGCAACCAAATAGCAGGCACCAGATGCGGCGAAGATGAATGTGCGATGCATGGCGTGTCATCCTGGGTACGCCCCAGGTGGCCCAGAGCACGGCAGCAAGACCCCAAGGCACCATTCAGATGAACCTTGTCTTCGGGTGACACATACAGTTGTGTCCAAGGCAGAGGCTGTTGTTGTCAACGCAACAAACCACCACCCAGCACTTGGCCTCAACTCCACTAAACCGTGGTAAGCATGACAACACACACCTGCTTGTGTGGACTCATACAGCAGCACCAAGCTGAGCAGGTCCTTCTGCTGCCTGTAGCGCTCCCCAACAGCAGCCACGATGCCACACACAGCCTCAATGGCTGCCACAGCCTCTGCCTGGTGACCAGGCACCACCAGCAGGGCACTGATGCAGTCCAACAGCACAGACAGACGGCCTGGAAAACGGGGGGTTTGGACAGGTCAGGACAGCCACACACTCAAAACACACCTTCTCCCACCCCTACACTTTGGTTGGCACCTCACCACACCCCAAACACCACACCCCAGGCTCTAGCTAGGCTCTTGTTGCATCAGTCATGCAGCACCTGCTGTTCCTGTAACTACAGCTGCAGTCACCGTCCTGAGACTACCGGACCGTCACAACAACTGCAGCTACAGGAACAGCAGGTGCTGCATGACTGACTGACGCAGCAAAGAGCATAGCTAGAGCCTGGGGTGTGGTGTCTCAGGTTGCACAATTACGTCACTACATTGCCTCCCCCTGGAGTCATGCCCCTGTCATTCCCCCCTGGAGTCATGCCCCTGTCATCAGCTGGTCCCACCTGGATGGCTCATGCCGTAGTGCTCTGCAGCCAGGTCTGAGGCCGATTTCAGCATTGACACAGCCTCCTCAGCTGACGGCGTGCTGCTGCTGCTGCCACCACCCCCGCTGCTGGCGGTGCTCCTGAGCATGCTGTTGGCCACGTTGCGCAGGGCCCAGATGCGCTCGGGGGCTGGCACCAGCTGCTGGCGGGCACGTGCAGCTTGAGGGTCCAGCCCACCTGGGCCCATCACACCAGACCCCTGCGGGCATTTGGAAGGGTCAGAGGGCACACGGTGAGGGCCCCGCACACGCGGGAGTAAGAAGCAAGGTCTGAGCATGTGTATGTTGTGCCAGTGTCCTTTGAAAGCTCTCAGTTGGGATTCAGGTGGCGGTGATGGCAGCATCAAGTCAACCGACATAGCAGCGGGCATGCTCAGGAGGAAGACAGCAACAGTAACGCCCGAGGAAAGTGCCCCCAATCAGCACTGCAGGCACTTGGAGCATGACTACCCCATGTTACCGGCTGACAGTAGTGACGCACCGCGAGGAGCTCCGTGGCCATGGCCAGCTGCTTCTGCTGCTGAC
>QAXK01006354.1:0-30299 GCA_004335735.1 Chlorella sp. KRBP
AGTCAGGTCCGCTTGTGCTGAAGTATGTGTGTGCCACCTGGTTGTGCCACCCCGCAGCCAGCTGGCGTTTGTGTTTGACCCACTGGAGCTGGGCCTCTCGCTGTCGTTCGGCGTCGAGGTGTTCGAGCCAGGCCACCACACGCCGCTGCACGTGCACCGCACCGGGCACGAGCTCTTCTTCCTGCTCTCGGGTGAGCGCGGGGACGTACGCACTGCGTTCGCTCGCATCATCTGGAGGTTGAGGCAGGTGGTGGGAGCGGCGCCTTGCCTCACGCCCGACAGGGACGTGGAACGGACACCAGGATTGGCACGGTGGACGACTGGGAGTCACGCTGGTCGAGAGTTCGTTTTTCTGTGCCTGCTCATGCAGGTGAAGGTGACGCGTACTGCGACGGGCACCACATTCCTGTGCGGGCAGGTGAGCATCCTGCTTGCCGCTGCTTGAGAGAGTGCACTGCCAGAGTCGGTCAGCAAAGGTCTCGGTGTATGGTGCACATGGCGCTGACTCTGCGGGTCCTGCTCCGCCCCGCCCCGCCGCAGGCGACTGCATCGTGTTCCCTCCCGGCACGCTGCACGGCCTGGACAACAACACGGGCAAGAAGCTGTACGCGCTGCAGGTGGGCCGCTCTCTTGCCTGCTTGCCTGCTGCGCCAGAATGGCAGCTTTGTGTATTCACAGCTCCAGGCGCTGCAGCCACGACGGCAAGTGCACCTGCTTGCCACACACAGCTGCACTCGCTGCACTCCACAGCTCACCACGCTGCACCTGTTGGCGCGCAAGGGCCCCATGCCTCCGCTCGTGTATACGCAAGTGCTCATGCTGACTCATGTCGTGCCGCCCGCCGTGCTGTGCTGTGCTGTGCTGTGCCGCAGATGATGTGCCCGGACGACGAGTTTGTGGCCTACGTGCAGAGCGGCACGTCGGTGGGGCGCCTGGACGACGAGGACATCTGCACGCTCACGGACCGCGCCTGCTGAGGCAAGCGGGGTGCTGCGCTGAAGCGGCGCAGGCGGCGGGCGGTGGCAGCGGCTGTCCGATCTGCCACTGCCGGGCTCTAGCACTCTTGTGCGTAACGCTGTGATGGGGCGCTAGCCACAGGTGCTCACGGTGGTTGCGGTCTAGCAATGGGTTCAGGCTGTTGCCCAACCTCATGACAACGAACGCCATGATGCCACCAGGGACGCCAGAGCGTAGGCTGCGGCAAGTGCACATCGTGCGTGTGGCGCGAAGAATGCTGTTGCGTGCAGTCCCTGTAGGAGAGAGGGTTGGGTAGGTGGGATGTACTGCCCTTGTTTCGCTGCTTTACCGCACGTGACTGCGCGTGCGAATCCCCTTCTCCCATTCTGACCGTTTGCTGTTGTTTCGCTGACCGTTTGCTGACCTTTTGTCGTTCTTGTTGTTGTCGTTGGCGGTTGTTTGCTGTCGTTTCCCTCTTTGTGAGCTGGCCACACACCAGTGCGGGCCATTCACTGCGTGCGGTAGCGTGCGATTCTCTTCCTGCGTTGGCTATGGCGCGCTTTGCGAGCATCAGCTTGTCCCACACACACCAATATGAGGAGCGAGGTGATATTGGCGGTGAGCATGGCGCACGTTGCTGCGGTGAGCGGGAGAGGTGCGTCATCGGGTGGGGTAGGGGCAATGCGTGCGTGCTGGAGCGTGGGGGAGAGACGTGGGTGGGCGTTTACATGTGGGTAGCGTGTGCGTGCGTGCGTATGTAACTTCTTCTTTAGCTGCAGATGTGGTAGGTGTGGATAGCAGCTCTTGAAACTGTTTGGCGTGGGCCCGGCAGCATCGTGTGCCATGACACGACGATGGCAATGCTGACCTGCGGCATGGTGGCTTTCCTCTCCTGTACCATGACTTGTGTTCCCGCCATCGTTGTGTGCTCGTGGTGGTTTGGTTCCCTGTATGCAATGCGTACATCCTTCAACGTGCCGCGCATCCGAATCCCTGGGATCACGGCGTGCAGGTCCGCGCTGCTCCTCGCGTGGCCTCTCGTTGCCGGTCTTCGCAGACCTGCGGCGGCGGCGGACCAGATACCGCCAGTTGCTCCACCGTCACCACAAGAGCGGCCTGGACAGGAGCCATAAAGCCCCACAGCTAGCACGCACCACAGCACTCAGCCTTGTCTCGCCCACTCGCCGCCGCCCTCGCACCTCTGCCTCGCCGCGCTGCGCTGTCGATCCCGCCCACCGGTCTAAGCGCCCCCTCCGGAATGGCCCCTCCCGCCGCAGCCCAGTTCGAGCGCATCGACTACAATGCGCCCCAGCAGGCCTCGGACCTGCTCGCCCTCAAGAATCCCGAACTGCTCAAGGTGTGGGTCGCTGCGCCCGCCATCCAGGGAGCGCTAGGGTTCCCTGCAGTGGCCACCTGCAGCTCCAAGCTGAACCCAGCCTGGGCCAGCCTGAGAGCAACGGGTGCCTCTGCCCTGCTTGCCTCCACAGCCCCAGCTGCCTGCCAACAGCGCCGCCCCGCACACGCCTTGTGCCCTGCAGGCAGAGACCTACTCCAAGTACTTGCGCCAGGCGCAAGAGCCCTACTACACCCGGGCTAAGGACCTGCCCAGCATCGTCGCCGAGCTGCACGCGAAGGGCTTCCCGGAGCGCCGCCCCGACGTCACCGTCGGGTGAGCGACCAGCGATATGCATCTGATTGGATTGCCTACTGCTGGTGGTAGCTGGCCAAACGGTAGTCCAGGAGTGTTGGTGCACACCACGCTCACCACCACACGCTCCACCTAGCATTTTGTGGGCCTGCGGCTGTTGTGTGTCGCAGGACCTCTGGGCCCCAGGGCAAGGTGGTGCCCCTCACCATCATTGACGACCCGGTGAGCATCACATGCTCAGCATCACGTGCCAAACAGGCCAAACGTCATGGCTTGCAGCCCTGAGCAGGCTTTCGCCCCGGCTGCGGAGTGACAGCCGCAGCTTGAACAAGGCAGCCCTGAGCAGGCTTTAGCCACGGCTGCAGCCCTGAGCAGGCTTTCGCCACGGCTGCAGCTTGACAGCCGCAGCTTGAACAAGGCAGCCGTCGTGGCAGCCCAAACCCGCGTGTTGAGGAGCTGGCTGATGCGGAGCGGCTGCTGCTCTGCGCCGGGTGTGCCGCCGATCGCAGGCTGACTGGAAGGCGGCGTCGTGGGAGGGGCGTGAGGCCGAGTACACATACACCCTCACGTGAGTGCGCGTACGCGTGTGTGCGGTACGTGCGTATCGATGCTTGCCGGCCAGGCGTTCGTGTCAGGGCAGCAGGGGCCAGGAGCAAGGGACAATAGGGCACCAGCGCAAGCCAATGCGTGGCGGCGTGAGCAAGCACCTGGTGCCATCTGATGATGCAATTGAAGCAGCAGCAAGATGGCGTCATCTTGCGTTGACCTCGTACACTCTTTGCACCTGCAGGGAGTCTGACCTGGCCGAGATTGATGATGCAGTCCAGTCGCTGCACAAGCGCGGGCTGAGCACGGAGGACGACATCAAGGGGCTCAAGAAGGAGGACTTCCCCCTTCCCACCTTGGGACCCAAGCTGGTGGAGCTGGCGCTCAACGCCACGCACGGCCGCGGCTTCCAGTTCATCAAGTGAGAGCATACGCGTGAGAACAGATCTGCCCTGCCCTGTGGGATGCCGTGAGCAAGCCGACAGATGTGCAAGCCTTGCGTCTGCAGGGTGTCTTGACACGGCCACGGAGCAGCAGAACAGGTGGTGCAGACACCTCCCGCTTGCACTGGGATAGAAAGATTGCGGATGTGGCACAATGTGTTGCCGCAGGGGATTCCCCGTGCTCAAGTACAAGCACGACCGGTTTGGCCTGGTTGCCGCCTACTGGGCCGTGGGCCTGCACCTCGGCCGTCACCTCGTGACTCAGCACGACTACTCGGAGGTGCGTGTGTCAGCTTGGGAACCTTTAAGCAGCAAGGCGGCAAGAGGATGTACCGGCAGGATCACTAGCACCAGCGTGCTGCTGCTGAGGAAATCGTGACCAGTAGGGCATGCTGCTTTTATCTGCGCTTGCAGGCAACGGGCAAGATCGAGGGCTCGGTCCTGAACCACATCGTGAGTCGAGTGCTCTCACTGGCTGTGTTCACGCGAGCGGTGTTTCAGTAGATGGTCTGGCGGCGTGTGTGTGTGTGCGCGTGCCGATTGCACATCGGGGCAGCCCGCCGTTGCGTCGAGGCACCAAAGATCAGCAGGCGTGCCAAGTGGTACGGTGCCACTGGCGCAGGTGAACTTTGGCTACAAGGAGGTGAACGGCGTGCGCCAGCCCCACCACGGCAACCGCCTGCCCTTCCACGCCGACCAGGTGAGGGTGCACGCTCTGGCCTGAGTACTACCACTAATGGGCTCCTACAAACCTGCTGCCTCCTGCTGTCTTACAGGTAGACCTGTCACGCCCTGGCGTGTTGACAGCCAAGCTGTGCTCACGATCTGTTGCTCAATCTTATTGCACACGTTGCACATGTTGCACAATCTGCTGCTCCTTTTGAAACCGCGTCTGTCCGCGCAGGGCGCCACCGACCTCATCACGCTGCTGTGCCTGAGCCCCGCCACAGAGGGCGGCACCAGCAAGTGGGTCAGCGCCATTGCCATCCACAACGAGCTGCTGCGCCGCGGACGCAAGGTGCGGTGGAAGTGCTGCCTCTTCATCGCTTCTTAAATGTCCCACAGGGCCCCAGGTGCAGGGAGGGAGAGACCCTACCGTTTGCTAGACCTGGGTTGCCACACAGGACCTGGTCGAGGTGCTGCCCCAGCCCTTCCGGCAGCGCAAGCAAGTTTCAATTCCAAACCCCTGCCTGGTCTCTATCCCTGCTCCATATGGGTTACGTGTACAGGACCTGGTCGAGGTGCTGTCCCAGCCCTTCCGCCAGCGCAAGATGGCCACCCAGTCGCTGGCGTACCGCAACGAAAAGGGCGAGTACGAGTACGAGGAGATTGTGCCGTTCCAGTACCACGGTGAGAGCACCGCTGCTTGTGGGTGGGCCAGTGGCTGGGTTTTGTTGGCCTTGGAGCACCACGGTGAGGCCTCCCCAGGGCTGCTGCTAGTGGGTGGTGGGTGGGGTCAGCAAGCCAAGCCGTCTGACGGCCCCATACCTCATCTCTCATATGCCAGCAGCCAAAGGCCCATTAAGTCACGGGGCTCAGGGGCAGTCATTGCAAATCTGTCTGTGTTGTACTTCCTACTTTGCACACAGATGGCTACCTCAGCGTCTACCTGCAGCTGCTCACGTGAGTACGGACCTCCTACCCTTGGTCGCACCTTAACACCTCTCAGCCCGCACCCAAACAGCTTGCCAGCAAACCGAGCCGGACCACGCACCTGCATCTGATTTCTCGTGCCCAGACCTTAACCCTAACCCAAGCCCTAACCCGTGCCGTGCGTGGGATGCATTTTCCTGCAGGTACACGGCGTCTGACATTGATGACCTGGAGCTCACACCGCTGCAGAAGGAGGCCATCTGGGCCGTGCTGTCCATTGCCGAGGAGCCAGGCTTTCACTTCCAGTGAGAGGAGACTCTCACGCTCGCCTTACTGCCACGCCTGAGTTGGTTGCTGAACGAACCGACTCTACCTGATGTGATTCAATCGGTCACTGATGTTTTGCCCGCGCATGCTTGCCGCCGCACTTGCAGGCACACCCTGGAGGCGGGCGATCTGGAGATCATCCACAACCCCTCCATCTTCCATTCGCGCGAGCCCTACGTGGACGGCGTGGTGAGTCTCATGGTAGCAGCTGGGCAAGTGATCAATGCCAAATGATGACACACGGAGCAAAAGCTTTTGCTGGCAGATGATGATTATGATCGGCGCCTAAACGTTTGCAAGCGCACACACACACACACACTCGTGCTGCACACTTGCTCTGTGCAGGAGGACGACACCAAGCGTCACCTGCTGCGCACGTGGATCCACACCAGCGCCAACAGGCGCCCCATTGGTGAGCAGCTCCCTGCTCACCAGCACACTGCGCCAGGCGCTCCCACGGTGGCGTTGTCTCTGCTTTGCACTACCCTGGCCTCCATGCCTGCCGACCCCATAACTGACCACGTGATGGTGTGACGGTGTGTGCGCAGCGCCCTCATTCGCGCCCCGCTCCAACATTGAGGCCTCCGGCGGCTTCAAGGTGCCCCCCGGCAGCAAGCTGCGCCTGCCCCTCTTCCCCATCGGTCTGGTCAAGGTTGAGTGAGGCGCCTCAGGCTCTGGCTGAGCCCCCCAGTTTGCCAAGCCTCCTTCAAGCTGGCAGGCTGCTGAGCTGTCAGGCTTGAGCCTCAACGATACGCTGCTTGAGCCCCCAGCGTGTGTACCTTTGCTCCAGGCTGTTCCATGCCTGCGCTGGCCGTATCTTTGCCAGAGGCGGTCCCGTGTGTTCCATGTGGGCAAGCGCTAGCCACGCTTTATCTTTGCCACAGGAAGTCCTGTTCCTCCATGTGTTCGCTGGCCACGACTGGGTGGCAGCGCTGTACTACCTCTCTGGTGTTGTTCGTGTGCTGCTTGTGTGCTGCACGCGTGCAACAAGTGAAGTCGACGCTTGCCAAGGACATGGAAGCCAAACGCGCAAGCCTGCCGAACATGAAGCAGCAAAAGCACGTTCACAGCGCTCCGCAGCAGATCAAGTATGGACACGGTTGCCAGGACCTAATAGGCCTGGCCTGTACGGGGTGACGATTCACGCAAGCAGTACCCTGCTCCTAGCAGAAAACAGGTGGGGCCGTGTTGGCGGACAGCGTGCCAGTAAAGTTCTGCGGCACACCCAGCGGCACGCCATGGCCAATGAAGGTGAGCGTGCGGGGCACAAACTGGTACGGCGCCAGCAGCTGGTACATTTCGATGAACTGCCACATGTACTGCCTGCGAGTAGCCGGGAACTCTGGCACCAGCTCGCTGTCCATGGGGTAGTGCATGTTGGGGTCGAAGCTCAGGTTGACCACGTTGCCAGTCGGAGAAGGCTGCCCAAAGAACTTGGCATAGTACTGGCAGGCCGGCGACTGAAGGGTAGGGTCGTCGCACAGCGCTGGGCGGCAGGTGCCGGCAGAGTCCTGGACCGAGTGATACAGGCTGTCAAACGTCCCGCGCAGCAGCGTGCCGTACCTGCAGGGGCACACGCGGGTGGGGCGTGCAGGGCGTGCAGCAATTCAGTGACATGCGAGTAGGATGGGCCAATGAGCAGCAGCAAGGCGCGTGCTGCTCACTGCAGCCGCAGAGGATGCGTACGCTCACTTCCAGGTTGGGTCGGTGACGGTGATGACGTCGCCAAAGGTCCAGCGCACCCAGGACGTCTCGTTGGGGCCCACGGGACGGGGTTGGGTGTTCCACACCACCGCCTCGAACTTGGTGTTGGCCATGGTCGCCATGATGGTGCTGCGGTGGTACAAACGAGGTTTGGCCAGGTGAGGGTGATGCGGGCAACTGCGTGATTGGCCAGCAGCTGATGGGGCAGGCGGGCACAGGTCGCAGCAGGGATTGTTACACACGCGTTAGGCTTGTGCGTAATCTTGTCTCGCTGCTCATCCGTGCTGCCTTGGTTGGTGCGGCCTCAAGCGCCGTTTGCAAGCTATACACGGACCTATACGGAACGTAGAGCACAGGCGTGAAGCTCGTCACGTTGCCCGAGGCAGGGTCAAGCTGCGCCTGCACCACCAGCATGGTCCAGATCTGCTGCACCTGCAGCGGGTCTGTCGGCACGTCGGCGGAGGGACCCATGGCGTAGCGTGCTCCCTGTCGGTCCACCAGCACCACCTGCAGCGGGCGGCTGCGCTCCAGGTAGATCTGGCCGTACTTGGTGGTGGCCGTGTCGGCGGGCATCACGATGGGCGCGCCCTGGCTGTAGAACTGGAGGCAGGTCGCTGAGGCGCCCATCCAGGTGGGTCCGGCGGCGCCGCCGACAACTGCACAGGGCGGTGGAGCTGTGGGCTCGCCGGCCTGTGCGAGGTCACGCCCCGCGCCGCGGAGGAGGCCAGTGGTGCGAGCGGCTGCGGTCGGGCTGGGGAGGGCGCAGAGGGCGAGCGCGGCCAGGAGCGCGAGGGCCGCGGCGGAGCGCAGGCGTCGGCTCGACATGGTGCAGCAGCAAGCGTTGTGTGTGTTAGCGTCTGCGTGTGCAGCCAATGCGCTAGTCTTGGTGTGGCGCTCACGGCGCTGCTCTGCGACCTTGAAGTGTGGAGTGTGAGTCCTGCGGCCTGCCTGTGAGGCCTGCTCGTGAGGCTTGCCGTGACAAATTTATCCAGCAAATTGCTCCAGGCGCTTGGCTACACTTGGCCAGCGCAAAGGCGGCACGTGCTGGCTAGCTGTCACAGGTCACGCCTGAGGCTCTGTGGCGCGTGTGTTGCACTTTCAGCACGCGCGCGTGCCGCCATCCCGCAAAGTTCAGTGTTCAACGTCTCAGTGTACATGTCACGAAAGAAGGCGCAACAACAAGTTTGATACGCTGGCGGGCTCTACACCTATGTGCACAGACGTCACGCACGTCAAGCTATTATTAGCAGAGCTCGAGCTTGGTGCCGCGCGTGAGGGCGCCCGTGAAGTTCTGCGGGATGCCCATGGGCGTGCCGTGCGCCAGGAACACATACTCGTGCGGCACAAAGTCGTAGGGCCGGGTGAGCTTGAAGAGCTCCGTGAACGAAGACATGTACTGCTTGGCGGCGGTGGTGAAGATGGGGACCAGCTCCGTGTCCACGGCCATGTGCATGTTGGGGTCCCAGTTGAGCGTCATGGCGTCGCTGTTGCCAAAGTACTTGGCGTAGTACTGGCACGCGGCGCTGGCGCGCGTGGGGTCGTCGCACAGCGCAGGCCGGCACACACCCTTGCTGTCCTTGACGGCATGGAACAAGTTGTCGAAGCTTCCGTGCAGCAGCGTGGCGTACCTGCAGGAGCGACAACGGACGAGTGCAAGCACATACCAGTTAGTCACTGATAGAGCTGACCTGAGCCAGCGTGATGCGGCGCATGCTTGCCAGCGTTTCAGCCAAGTAGGCAGGCCGCTCAAACTGCGGCAGGCGCATGTCAACTTGAAAGCCACTCACTTGTTGCTGGGGTTGGTTGTGGTGATGTTGCGCGTGAAGGTCCAGCGCACCCAGGACGTCTCGTTGGGGCCCACGGGGCGGGGGTCGCTGTTAAAGAGTAGGCCCTCAAACTTCGTGTCCACCATGGTGGACATGATGGTGCTGCGGTGTGGTAGCAGAGGTAAGAAGCAGCGCTCAAGGCGTGAGTTTGGTCCAGGTGAGGTGAAGTGCGGAGCTGCATGGCCTCGGACAAACGCATCGTCGTGCCACCCGCTGACGCCCGCTGAAACACACACACCTGAAGGGGACGTAGAGCACGGGCTTGAAGCTGGTCACGTTGCCAGACGTAGGGTCCACCTCCGCCCTGACCATGATGAGCACCCAGACCGTCATGAGCTCCTGGAAGTTGGAGGGCGGCTTGGCGCTGGCGCTGATGCGGTGCTCGGTGCCGTTGCGGTCGATGAAGACGGCCGCCGACAGGGGCGCGGTGTGGCGCGGCACTGAGATCTGGCCCCACATGACGGTGCTGTTGTCCCGGGGCACGTGGATGGGCGCGGAGGGGGCGGGGAACAGCCTCAAGCAGGTGACGCTGGCGTTGTAAAAGGTGGAGGAGGCGGGGCCGCCCTGCTCGGCGCAGAACTGATCCAGGTTGTGGTCGCCGTGGTGGTGGCCCTGTGGGTGGAGGTGCGCCAGGCGCCTGTGATGGCTGCGCCGGGCGTCGGCGTGGTGCGCGGCCAGGGCCAGCACCAGCAGCGCGGCGAGGGCGAGGGAAGAGTGCCAAGTGCGAGCCATTGCGTCGTTGCTGCTGTCGTGCGAGGGTGCTTGTCCTTTCTCGCTGAATGGGGTGCATTCTTGTCCTCCATCGATGAGACTCACTCCTCACTCGACCCGCGCCGCCGGGCCGCGGGGGTGGGTCGAGGTTCTCGTGCCGAAGCCAGCAACGCGAGGTGGGCTCAGGAAGAAGGAGATGACGCCGCAAGACGCAGCACAGTGGTGCGCATCGTGGCGATCTGCGCGCAGGAAGCCTCGCTTTGTGCTTGTCCGCCCTGCCGTCCGCGGGTTGCGTGGGCCGCGGGGTTGCGCTTAGTCATCACCAAGACGAGGAGGAGCCCAATGTGGCAATGCTCTGTACTAGGGGCGGCATCAAGCAGAACGATGCTGCCATCAGGCGCTGCCAGAGGGCGGCGTAGTGCCAAAAGCCGGCGCGCCTTGTTTGGCACGTGCGTCACCGGGAGGCTTACTCAGGCAACAGCTGAGCCATAGCATAGCTGTGTTCACTTACTACGCCACAAGGTAATGCCGCAGCTGCGAGGAGGCTATGCGCTCTCCGGCACCGCTGCTCCGTGTTGCACCGTTGCTGCCCAACAATCCCGTAACACTTGACTGGATTGCATGCGGAGGACACCAGCATGCATGAACACCAAAGCAGCAAGAATTCCAAAGCAGGGCTGCAAGCAGCCCCGTGTCTCAAGGGTTTGCACGCTTGTCCGAAAGGTTCCAAGTAAGAGGCCCTCTCCGACCACACCAAGGGAGCTGTGCACGAGTTCAACGTCTGGTCTCAAAAGTGTTGTCCCAAGGGTGCTCCGTGGCGCGCTGCCTGGCCAAATGCGGCAAAACACCAACGTCACGCAGAGCAGCAACGCCTAGCAGTACTTGAGCCGTGTAGTGGCCTTGGTGAGCACCCCAGTGAAGTTCTGCGGGATGCCCATGGGCGTGCCGTGCGCGATGAACGTGTAGGTGCGCGGCGTGAACCTGTAGGGCTTGAGCATGTCGTAGATCTGAAAGTACGAGGCCATGTACTGCCTGTGGAAGGCCGGGAAGATGGGGACCAGCTCCGAGTCGGCGGCAAAGTGCATGTCAGGATCCCAGGACAAGGTCAAGGCGTCGGTAGTGTTGCCAAAATACTGAGTATAATACCGGCATGCCGGGGACTGGAAAGAAGGGTCGTCGCACAGCGCGGGCCGGCACTTGCCCCGGCCGTCCTTGACGTTCCTAAACAGGTTGTCGAACGTCCCCATGAGCAGCGTGTTGTACCTGCGGGGACGGCAGGCACGATGGGTTGGTTGCTCATCGGAGCGACGGGTTGGAGAGGCGGGATGGGGGGGACGTGTGGTGCGGCGCAGGCTTGCTTGGCAGCGGGCCAGTGCGTAGGTTATGCTGGCAGCCCATCAAGGGGCTACTCACTTGTTCTGTGGGTCCTCGACGTACACGACGTTGCTGAAGGTCCACCTGATCCACGACGTCTCGTTGGGGCCCACGGGGCGGGGGTCGCTGTTGAAGAGCTTTCCCTCGAACTGCGTGCCCCGCAGCGTGGCCATGATGGTGCTGCGGTGGATGGATGGCAGTGGCAGCACAGCGAGGGTAAGACGCTGCTTTGGGGTGCTCGCGCTGCAAGTCTCAAAACTAACAAGCACCTGTATGGCACGTAGACCTCGGGGGTGAAGGCGGTGACGTTGCCAGACTTGGCGTCGATGGTGGCCTTGACCACAATGAGCGGCGTCGAGGTCAGGTAGGTTTGGGAGTCCTGGGGGAGAGGCACGCTAGGGCTGATGGGGTAGACGGCGCCGTTGCGGTCCTGGAACTGCGCCGTCACTGGGAACGAGGTCTGCAGCACGATGGCGCCCCACTTGGTTGTGGCGGTGTCGTTGGGCACGCGGATCGGCGCGGATGGCGCAGGCCAGAACTGCCGGCACGTCACGGTGGCGTTGAGCCAGAAGGCTCCGCTGGAAGGGCTGTTGACGGCGCAGGGCGCAAAAGTGCTGGAGGACTGCTGCAGCGACCGGCGATGGTGGTGGTGCGGGTGGTGCGGCGCTGCGTGGGCAAAGGCCAGGAGCGCTGCAAAGGCCAGCATCCCGCAGCTGCTGTAGAGCGTCGCAGAGCCGCTGCGTGCCGAGCTGCTGCTACGGCTCCTGGTGCGGGATGCCATCAGCAGTACGCTGTGCGGCAGAACGAGCGGGGGAGTCGAAGGCGCGTGTGTGTTCGAGGTGTGTGCTCGTCTATTGCTTGCAATCCGCTAGCACACTGTTCGCTGGCGCGTCCAGCTTTCGTGGGCAGCCACATCACTCTTCTCCGTTGATGGCCCACCCAGTGATGGTCCTCCAGGACGCGGCAGGAGAAGAGCTGCCAGAGGCTGGGAGTGCGTGCAGCTCAGGTCTGCCCTGTGCTCTGCTTCCCTTTCCACCGGCAGGCGTGGCACGCGTTTGAGTGGCGGATCTGCACGGCGGCCAGCGCCATAGCAGCCTGCATTGGCCTGCATTCAGGGATGTGCAAGCCTCTGACTGCAACTTTCCTTCCGCTGCGATCGAGCTGTTATAATGCACTCATGCCGGGACACAGACACGCCGGGCCCCAATCGCGCAGCAGAGCAGCCGTGTGAGCACCAGCCGGACACCAGCACCCACAACGCGCTCGCAGCCGTGGAATTCTGATGGCGAGCTCGCTTCTCGGCCCCTGACCAGGACACCAAAATGAGCGAACGGCTTATTTTCGACACCTTCAGCGCCGTGCTACTGTTCCTGGTGGCAGTGCTTGGCAGCTGGCTGCCCCTGCACCTCAATGCGTCCCACAAGCCGGGGGCGGGCGGACAGCAGCGCCCCAAGGTGGCGTACCACTTGGGGAACTGCCTCTCGGCAGGCGTCATGCTCTCCGCGGGCTTCTGCCACCTCCTGGCGGACAGCCTGCACAGCCTGGCCTTCGTCGGTCGCTTCCCCATGGTGCGCGGCGGACGCTCAGCTTGCGCACGCCAGTGGCGTGCCCAGCAGGGCTCTAGGTCGAGGAAGGGCAGTGCACCACGACTGCTTGCGTGTCCTTTCCAACGCAGGCCACGTTCCTTGCGGCTGTGGGCTTCCTCGTCACGCTGGCGTCCGATCAGGCGAGCACGCGCACGGAAGCAGCACAGGGTGTAGAGCTTGCACACGGCCGCAGCAGTGCACCCGGGGAGAAGCAGCAAGGGACAGCATGCCCACAGCGCACAACGGCAACGCAGCACCAAGGCAACAGCGAGGAACGCAGTGTGCACGCAGCGCCAATGGTGCCGCTGGCGTCGTGCCCAACCACCCACAGCAGCCAGCAGCACCAGGGACCAGCTGCCAGGAACAGTGTGCACCCAACGCCTTCTCACATGCAAGTCCCTGCTTTCGCCCACTTATTCCGCCCACCACCGCAGGTCGTGCACAGCATCTCCCACTCGTCCAGCACCGCCAGCCCCTCCCCTCCGGCACGCCACCGCCACCAGCACAGAGACACGCAGGACGAAATAGACGACGACGAGGAGGAGGGCAACGGCGGCGCACACACCATCAGCCGCCACCCAGCCCATCACTCGGTGGAGCTGGCCTCGGGGCCGCCGCAGCAGCAGCAGCACGGCAAGCACAGGCAGCGCTACAGCGAGAACACGCCGTTGCTCAGCTTCCAGCAGCAGGACCACGGCACGGCGCCGCGGGTGGGGGCAGCGTTGGTCGCGGCAGCAGGCATGCCGGGCGGGCAGTCAGACGGTGGGGCCCCGGCGCGCTACAGCCGTGGGAGCAGCTCCTCGCTGACGGAGCACCAGCAGCCGCAGCTGCCCGTATCCACCATGGCGGGTGCGCACAGCGGTGGGGAGGCCAACGGCCACCACCACCACAATCACAATCACCAGCACAGCCAGCGGCAGTCGGGCCGGGGCCACAGTCACAGCGGCAGTGGCGGTGGAGGCGGGGGGTCGGGGTCAGGCGGGGGGATGGCGAGCGTGGGCGGTCCGCCGCCTTTGGAGGCTGAAGTGAGCGGGCACTTTGACGTGCTGCTGGCCCCCGGGGTGCAGCGCCTGCACTTTGCCACGGCGTTGCTGCTGGCGGCTGCGCTGTGCGTGCACAGCGTGCTGGAGGGGATGGCGCTGGGGGCGCAGCAGACCATGCGCGCCACGCAGGACATCATGGTGGCCATCGCAGGTGCGTTGTTGCGGGGCTCTTGCCAGGGGGCAGTGATCAGCGTGTGCTCTGGGTAGCAGGGCGGGTGACGGGGACTTGTTGGTGGCCATCACAGGTGCGTTGTTGTGGGGATCTCGCTGGGGCAGTGCTCCGCGTGTAATCTGGGTAGCAGGCTGGGTGTCGGGGACGTGTTGTTGGCTATCGCACGTGCGCTGTGTCCTGGGTGGTGGGTTCTTGGTGGGTGGGCCGAGCACCGCTCAGCATGCTAAGCCTGATGGGCGGGTGGCACGGACGTCCTGGTGGGCAATGGGGCGCACGTGGCGGCTGTTGCAGGCACAAGTCCCCATCCCATGTGGGAGCTGATCAGCCCCGTGCTGCATACGCATGGTCACCACCGCGTACCCATGCCATATGTACGCGCAGCGCACAAGGGCCTGGCTGCGTACGCGTTGGGCTCATCTGTGGTGGAGAGCGGCGCCAACCTCAGGTGAGCACCTCGGATGGACTACAGACGCTCGGTGATGCGGCAGGCCGCCCCGCTTGCATGCACAGCGGTTGCTTGCGCAGCGGAACGTTTGCTGGAGGCGGCCACAATGGCCACATCCGTCACCCAGCCGGTGTGATGGTGGGCACCATACTCTCACGTGCGCTTGCAGGCGCTTCTGGACCGTCACGCTCACCTTTTCCTTAGCAACGCCTGTGGCCATCTTCCTGGGCTATGGCCTCAGCACGGTGAGCGAGCCTCTACACGCTGGCTGCTGCTTGCGCTGCTCACCTGATGGCTTGACGGCGCAATGTGGCATGGGCCGAGGTGATGGTGCACGCGTGCGGCTGGTCCACGTACTGCTGCTGCAGGTGTCAAACGGTGCCGGCAGTGCCGCGCTGTCCGCTCTGGCCTCCGGGACCTTCCTCTATGTGGCCGTGATGGAGGTCATCCCAAGGGAGCTGTCTGGCGTGCATATGCACAACGCGCCACTCTGGCTGCGGGTCTCCAAAGTCAGCATGCTGCTGCTAGGCTTCGGGTTGATGTCGCTGCTCGCCATCTGGGCATGAGACGTGCCTGCAGGTGGTGCAGCGCCGCATGCTGGCTTGTGTGTTTTGCTGCAGCGTGCGTGCACCCCAAGCTTGCTCCGGATGATTCATTGGGTGCGAAGCTTCTGGGAACTGACTGCCGCATGAAGCATCGTGCTCAATCTTGCTCATACAGTATCTGGAGTTTCTGCGTTGCAACAACGGGTAGCAGTCAGAACAAGAACAACTTGAAAACGAGCACGCAGGCGTCAAAGGCACCCCCCCGTCACACCATGTGGTGCAGGGAGCCAGGTGCAGGGAGCCAGACCACAGCCATTGTCGCTTCCTCAGCTTGCCCCACCCTCGACCCATCAGTGCGTGGCGGTGCTGGAGGCGTACTGCCCCGACCCCTGCGTCGAGAACCAGGCGTTGTTGCGCCCAGCGGAGGCCAACCCGGTGCTCGCGCTCGTGGTGGTGCGAGTGCTGCCCAGGCCGCGGTGTCCCTCCCCATACGTCCCAAACGTCCCCGCAGGCGCGTGGTCCCCGCTGCCGAACGCGCCCAGCGCGAAGCTCTCCGGCGCCGCCGCAGCCGCCGCAGCTGGCGTGTCGCCGTAGCCCGACCCCGCGCCCTCGGTGGCGCCGGCTGGTGCCGCAGCGACACCCACGCCCTCCGCGCCGTCCTCGCGGCCGCCCGCGACGGGCACAAAGCCGCCGCCCTCGAAGCCAGCGTAGCCTGTCAGGCTCGGGTCGAGCCCTGTGGCCGCAGCCACCTCGGCGGGGACGGCTGATGCGGGCTGCACCACGGGCGGTACGGGCTGGAACCAGGCGGTGGGGTCGGATCGGTCGGCCGCAACCTGCGATAGTGCGTGCAACAAGTTTTGGCGCCCCTCAGCGCGAACGCCAGGCTCCACCACAGTCACAGTCGCGACTCGTGTGTGCGAGAATCACGCCTAGGGGCTGGGAGTTCGCACCTGCAGGGGCTGGGCGGTCATGCGCGTGGGGCGGATCTGCTCCATCGGGCCCCCGCCCGGCGTGCGCATGCCCGGCGGCAGTTGGCGTCCTCCGTCGCGCACCACCTGCACAGCACCCAGTGAAACACGAGGGCAGCAGACGCGCTTGCGACAGCACCGCAAAGGCAGTCCTCCGCGCACGTGCCGATCGCAGTCGACTCACCGGCGGGAGGGAGCGCACGAGGTCGATGATCGGGGCAGTGTGCCCGTAGGCCGCGGCCGCCTCCGCCGGCTCACGGTCGGAGAAGCCCGGCAGAGGACGCTTGCACGGTCCCATGGCCACCAGCATGCCCTGCAGCGAAACATCAGTGACCGGGCACAGTGCATGGCACCAACGGCACCGGTGCTCTACCCACAGCCTGCCCACACAACAGGGACGCAAAATGTGTCGCTGCCGTGTTGCCCTGGCGTGGCGCCAAGGCAGGTAGCGCAGCCGCGTCAAGCGCGTCAATGTGCACAACAGCACGCTCACCTGCAGCGCGTCCTTGATGATGAGCAGCGTGGCGGCCACGTACGTCTTGAAGTAGGCGGCGTCGCGCACCAGCCCGCTCAGCTGCTCAAACACCAGCTCCTCCTGCTCCTTATAGCTCTCCGACACGGCTGCACGTTAGCAACAACCACACAGCATGCAAACCAGGGCGCGCCACACACGTACGTCAACCACAGCCAGGCGAAGGCGCATCCGTGCTGACGTGTTGTGGAAGTGCAGCACGCTGGTGGAACACAGGCAGGGTGCGCACCTTCGAGCTGGCGCTGCTGGTTCATGGCTTCCAGGGAGTAGTCCTCCCGGTCACGCTGGCGCGCTAGGTCACCCGCCATCTCTGCGCGGTACGATGCGGGCGTCAGAGCACCGTCAGGAGTCTCAGGATGGCCTCTGATTCAGGTTGGCGAGGGGCATCAGTGACTGCGCCAGGCTGGAGCATCATGACTGCATTTGCAGCGACACGCACCCTCCTCAGTGTCAGCCGTGCGGAAGGTGGCCGTGGGCGCCTGCTGCCTGCCGGTGCTGCCGCCCCACACGCCGCCGCCCGTGAGGGCCGACGTGCCGCCTCCCCTCTCGCTGCCGCCGGCAAGGCGCTCCCACTGGGTCTGGCGCTCAGCCGCACCGCGAGACGTGGCTAGCTGCCTGCGCCACACAGCCGCGCGTCCACTTGTCGCGATTTCTCGCGTCGTGTCCGCAGCATGACGGTTAGGGCAGCCAGCCCTAGGTCGTCAAGGTGGTCAGCCCTCACCTGCGCTCGGTGACGTTGGCCTGGGCGCGGATGGCGGCCGCCTGCCCCGTGGACATGTGGCCCAGCGCCTTGAGCCAGCGGCGGTGCGAGTGGCGCCGGCGGGCGTCCACCTCCACGCGCAGCTGCTCCAGCCGCGCCATGCGCTTCTGCGCACACAGCAACCACGGCATGCACACGCTGCCAAGCGTGAGGTGTGCGCTGGCAACACCTGCGCCTTGCCATGTCCATGACCCGTGCAAGCGTGCGGGCACCCACTGACGCAACGGCGAAACCCACTCGGCCAGGGCACATCCCTCCTTCCTACAAGTGCTCACCTTGACCATCTGCAGGGACTCGAGCCATCGGTCCAGGGGCTTTTGGATGCTGGCGTCCAGGCGGGCCCGCATGATCTCAGCCGTGTCTGCCATCAGCACCTCATCATAGTCACCGCCCGTCCTGAAGGTGTTGGTGCAGTGCGGGACAGCACACGGCGCGTGGGTATGGAGCCAGCACAAGCGATATTGTATGCGGTGCCCCCTCTCCCACATCCTGGCGTACAGTGCGGGACAGCAAGGCGGGTTGGCATGGCGCTAGCAGCATGGCGTAGGGCAGGTTGTACGTTGAACGGATGCCAAGCAGTTGTGGCAATGGCCCCGCCGCACCTGAAAGGGTGCGCGCTCGAGACCTCTGAGCGCGTGGGCTCGCACATGGTGGTGCCGTCCACCGCCTCCCACACGCGCGGCAGGTTGGTGTCGCAGACGGTGGGCACGCTGCCCAGCACCGCTGCGGACATGCATGCGCAGGCGGATGCAACGACAGATTGATGTGGTGGTGCGCGCGGACACACGCACGGCGCGCGCCAACAAGCACGCACGCACCGCTCAACGTGCGCTCGTAGCGGGAGGCGATGTGCTTGAGGCTCTCCATGTGCTTGGCGAACGTCTCAGCCTCCTGCGATCGTGTGCACGATGACTTTTGTGGGTGATGGTGCTCCTGCTCTGAGTCACTCCCCCAGCGCCCACGAGCAAATCGCACCAGCAGCATCGCGGGGTTGCGGACGTTGGCCGTGGGCTTGAACGCCTTGCTGCCCCAGTGCAGCCGCTGCCTGGTCTGCGCGCACAGAGGGAGAGCGATCACCGTCGGGCACGAACTTGACAGGCGTCGCGACTCCCGCGGGCACCGCAAGCCGCACCGCACGCGTGCAGGCGATCGCCCTGCGCCCCGCTGGTCCCCTCACCCGCTCAACCAGGCCGCTTAACGTCATGGCGCGGAGCGCGTCGGAAGGACGCGGAACCCTGTTTGCGAAGCGGTGCGCGGGGAAGCGGCTGGGTGGCTGCGAGAGCGGTGCGACTGTGCCCTGTGCGCCCGTCGCGTTGTGTGGAGCTCGTGTGGAGGAGGAGCGCCAAATACACCTTGCGGCTTGCGTTCTGTTTCGAGCGCTCCTCCTCCCGCGCACACACAACGATGGCGACGCCTGCAACAGCAGTGCGCAAGGGCGCCAAGGCCGCAGCGACGGATGAGGGTGGCGCTGCCGCAGGAGGCGGAGGCGGAGGCGGAGGAGGAGGCGGGGCGAACAAGTTGACCTCCGCGCTGCTCGGGTGCCTCCCAGGCCTCGGAGGGGGCACCGCGGCCGTGCTGGACGGCGGCTTCGACGCCTTGGATGGTGCGCTGGGGCGTTGTGCAGGTGGGGAGGCGCCTTGAACCTTGCGGCCGCCTCCGAGCACCTTGACGACGCCTGCGCGTGCAGACCTTGGCGAGGACGACGAGGACGTGCTGGTGGACGAGCAGAGCATCACCAACATGCTCGCGAGCTTCGTGGCCAAGAAGAAGGCGGTGCGGGAAGGCACCTCCTCACAAGACTTGAAGCAGCGCAGAGCGCGCACAAGCCGCACAATGCACACGTGTGCTCACCATGCATCGTGCCAACAATGCTGCAGGAGGCGGAGGCCAAGCAGCAGGCCGCCATCACCGACGCGCACGCCCGCATCCGGTCCAGCGTGGACAAGCTGGCGCAGGCCATCACCAAGGACATCAGCGACGCCACGGCCAGCAGCCGTAGCAGCGTGGACAAGGTGTGGGACTGCTGCTCACTTGACGGGTTGGGCGCCTGCCGCAGCAATCGCACGTCGGGCGCAGGTAGTGACGCTTGTGCAATGCATGCGGCGTGCAGCTGGAGGGCAGCCTCACGCGCATTGTGGGCGAGATGGACAAGCTCACCAACGACTACCAGCAGGTACAGCGCCCATACCTGCCGCAGCATGCGGTGCCGGTGCACGGCCCCGCACACCAAGGTGCTCGCCGCTGACGCTTTGCCTCGCCGCACACACAACGCCACAGGAGCTGCATGCGCTGTGGCGCCGGTACCGAGACCAGTATGCGCAGCTGGAGCGCGTCAAGAGCGACATCCAGGTCAGCGATGATGCACTTGCCTTGACGGCATGCTTGAACTGGCTCCACCTCCAGAGCTCCACAGTTTGGTTGCTTCCTGCCATGCGTATGACACGCGCAGGCCACGGCGGACAAGCGCAAGCAGACAGCGAAGCGCAAGCTCGCCGCGCTGGAGAGCGACGTGCAGAAATCAGTAGCAGAGGTGCGCCACGTTGGCAGCGCGTCTAGCGTGCCTCCCTTGGTGGTGCCAGGGCTGTGCCCCACGCGGAGCGCCCCAACGTGCAAGTGGCACACACTCACACGTGTGTGCCAAGCACTGTCCGTGGGCTGTGCAGGTCGAGGAGCGCGTCTCCAAGATGCGCAGCAAGGGCGTCTCCGAGTTGCCCATGCTCGTCAAGGCGCTCAAGTCGGCCATGGAGTGACCGGGCAGGCGGCGCGCACATGGACGAGTGATGTGAAGGATAGCGTGGCGCGTGGATGCCACCTGCATCTGCACTGTGCTGTGTGCGTTCCATGGCCTTGCTCTGTGGTCTGTGGTCATTGCAGAGGCTGCACGCGCGTTCCATGCACACAAGTCCTTGCCTGTTCACTGACTAGGTCCATCGCATGCGGGTCAAGCGGCACATGGCAAGCAAGCAAATGCACAGGGGCACGGGACGCACAGGAGCGTCAAGCGCAAGCGCCAACAATCACGTATTCTACAAAAGCGCCGCAAAAGCTGTCATCCTGCCAGCCGCTCCTAAACTTGGTTGTTGCGCACCATGGACGGCTGCTTGGTGCTGCTGCCAAGCGACGCCATGTCAACGTAGACGTTGACAGGCTGGGTGCTCGTGCGGGCTGCGTGTGGAGACAGTGGGCAAGGCAGGTGCAAGGGGTCAGCAGTCAGGGCAGCCGACCAAAGGTGCAGGGCGGTCAGCAGGACAGCCTACGGTGCCGCACTCACAGAGCCCAGGGCCGCCCGGGCCCTCGTCAACTCGTCCCATGTAGTTCTTGCCCACCAGCAGGATGATGAAGCCAATGATGAAGAGCGCCGCCAGGATGTAGCTGCAGGCAAAGAGGTGTGCGCAAACAGCACGTCATGCGCTGTGCTGCTGTATCGGCAGGCAGCAGAGCGGCTGGGTGCCTCGTAAGTGCGTACCTGAAGATGTACGTTGCCTGGTACGTCTGCGGTCACACATTGCAGCGGGCCACGCACAGGATTGAGCTGGACCACAGGACCACAGCCTGCTCCCACCCCGCCTGCCACCTGCCCCTCACAGACTCCGCCAATCGTGTACCTTGTAGTCACCGTCGGACCACCAGCCGTTGTTCTTCAGCAGCTCCATGTCAGAGTCGCGGTTCTGGAGCACCAGGCCCGCCAGGATGAGGAACCAAGACCTGCGCATGGAAAAGACGACACGATGGGTGCAAGCTGAGGAGCCGTCGCCTGTCCCGGCCAGCTGCTGACCCAGCGCCCACACTCCTCGACGCACGTGTGGATGGCCGTGCCCAGCATGATGCCGTACGCCAGCTTGGGATCGCCGAACGAGCGCCTGTGAGTGTTAACGTATGCCGTGCGCTCATCCACACGCTCTGTGGGGCACCTGCTGCTAGGCAAGGCGAGACAGGACAGCAAGCCACGTACCAGATGAGCACCAGGAAGGAGTAGATCATCCAGAAGAGAACGAGCAGGAAGCCCAGCATGCACGAGGCCATGAGGCTGTTGCGGTACGTGTTCTTCTGCGTCTCCGACTCCATCTCAAAGTGCTCGGTGCCCTGCAGCGCACGTGAGCAATCGCATCAAGGATTGCGTGTGCCGCCATGGTGCCATAGCCCTGTGTGGCACCCCCTGGTGCTTGCTTGCCGTGCGCTCACCGACTTGACGGCGGAGAAGGACGCCAACGACAGTCCGCTGTAGATGATGCCGAAGAACGTGCTGAAGCTCCAGAACACCTGTCATCACGCATGTCATCATAACCATCATGACCATCTGGCAGCGAGTTGCCCCCCATCCGCTGCCGCGCTGATGCGGGGTCCGTGCGTGCGCTTGGCGGCGCTCGTCACCCCGTCCAGTTCCCGCACCCTGCACGTCCTTCACTCACCCAGACCACGGCCTGCGCGCACAGGCACACGCACACAGAGAGAAGCAGACCTCTGCAGCCAGGAGCAAGCCGGAGGGTCCCATCCTCACGCGGAGAGCCGCGGCGAAGGTGGGATCGAGAGCCTGCGCCACGCGACGCCCCTCTCGCACGCTGCTGACCTTCATGCCGTGGCAGGAACAGCACCAAGACGGGCACGCCATCGTCCTTGCGTTGCTGCCGTTGCGCCTCCGAGTGCCTCAGCGCGATCTGCTCCGCTCAGCAAGGCAGGGACGATACACTCCAGCACCGGCGCCAATCGAGACCTGCGCAATCAGGTGCTCTTGCGCGTGCGGATCGGCAAAAATAAAACGTGCATGGCGAGGGGAGAGAGGAATGAAGCACAAACAGCAGCAGCAGAGCGGCTCATTATAGTTCTGCTGGCCCCCCCCCAACCTTGCCCCCTTGGTGAGGCTATGCCCGCGCGGGACGGCGCGCGCCCGAGGTGGAGGGGCTGCATCTTGCCTCTTGCTCTTATACATCTTCACACTCTAGCCATGCTCATCATGCCATGCTCTCTGACTGCTGCTTGGCTCAGCGGCACGATCTGCGCGCCGCCGCCCTCGCCTCCATGCGTCCGCACACCCCTGCAGCAGCAGAGGTGTAGAGGAAGCAAGAGCACTTTCCCAGAGAGCACTTCCGCACCCAGATCTTCTCCTGCAGGCGATGTTGTTGGCGAGATGGTAGCCCAGAGCGCAAAGCCGGCGCAGAACGCCAGCAGCAACAGGTGCGAGCGATCTGGTGCGTCCAGTACCTTTGCGCTGCCTCCTCGCGCTGACCTGCTGCCCTCTGGGCCTTTGCGCAGGCCGGGCAGCGCTCCGCAAGGCGACTCCAAACACGCAGCAAAGCCAACAGCAGCAGCAGCAGCGGCAGCAGCAGCAGCAGCAGGTGGCACGACTGCAGCGCCACCAGCCAGCCAGGCAGCCCCTGCGCCAGCAGCTCCCGCCCCCGCCCCCGCTCCCGCCAAGCCGACGCCCGCCATGTGGGCATGGCTGTGGCAATCCGACACCTTCTCCGACGTGATGGTCAAGCTGGTGACGGCGGCCTCCCCGTCCTCCCCGCACAAGAAGCCCAAGTTGGAAGGCGCGGCGGACGGCGCAGCGGCCCTCGACGCGCCCGCACCAGGTGCACACACGCACGGCCTGTCTTCACCCTCGATCTCGCATCCAAGGACATGCATCCAAGGCCCGTGAGGCACGCAGATGCTGGGCTCCTGGGGGGGAAAGACGACCCTCAGTACGTGCACGTGCTCATGCCACAGGCAAAACGTTGCTCGAGCTGCCGGCCCATCGCGTGGTGCTCGGCTCCGCCTCCAACCACTTCAAGGCCCGCCTGGTGGCCTGGGGCGAGCAGATGAAGCAGCGGCTGCTGCAGGAGCAGCAGCACCGCCAGCACATCGACGGCACCGGCACCACCGCCGCATCCGCACCCTTGGACGGAGGCCAGCAGCAGGACGGCGGCAACGGCGCGCCTCCAGCGGCGGACAACGTGGGCGCGCCGGGCAGCGTCAGCGTGACGCTGCCGGCGGTGGCTGTTTTGGAGGAGGAGTTGACGCCAGAGATGCTCCCGGCGGCACGTGCGGCACTCGAGTTCATGTACATGCAAACGCTGCCCAAGGACCTCGACACCATGACCCTCATCATGGTGTGTGCTTGCCCTGGTGGAGGACAACTTGGGCTTGCTTGGCAGGAAAGCGCTGGCGCTTCCTCACACTGCGTGCTGTGTCGCTTGCCAAGCCATGTGTCCACCTGACCAGGATCTGGCGCCAAGGCATGCGTGGGCGCCTCCATCGCAGTGCTATGTCCTCGGAGACCATTGCGCCGTCCCCAATGCGCCGTTTGCCTCTTGCTCGCAGGTGGCCCGCCTGGCGGACCAGTGGGGCATGCCCCAGTGCATGCAGGCCTGCATGACGGTGCTCTCCACGCTCAAGCCCAGTGAGCTGCCGGCGCACGTCATCGGAAACATCCTGTCGGACGACGTGCCAAAGGCAGTCATGGAGCAGCCGGGCTTCATGCCGCTGCTGGCTGCCTGCCGCAAGCGCCTGTCTGAGCTCTTTGGATCCGCACAGGTGCGGTGGGTCTGATTGGGAACGCCCGCGGGTGCAGTTATGTGCAGCCAGCTACAGCCACGACTACTAGCCCAGGGCTCTACACTCAGCGCTGAGTCGCAAAACCAGCAGGGATTGTGGGAACGTGCGGCGTAACGTGCTAGCAAGGTACCCCAGCAGGACGGGGGTGTGCTAGAGCTGCCCTCCCACGGCGTGTGCGTCGTGTGTGCGCGTGCGTGCACAGGCTGTGCTGCTCGACGACCAGCTGCGCACCAGCTTCACCGGCCTGCCCTTCTCGGCGCTGCGCCTGTGGGCACAGATGGACGAGCTGCAGGTGCGCGGGCAAGCTACTGTATGACATGCGCTGGCTGCAGTGCCGCCGGGGCCAGACAACAATGCGTTTACGGCGCCTGGGCCACTATCACTCCAGGCCCCTCTGTGCCGAATCTGTTTGCCTGCCTTGTGCAACGTCCACCTGGCCCAGGTGGACAGCGAAAACTCAGTGGTGCTCCTCCTCACCCACTGGTGGACCACCCACTACCCCACACCCGCAGCCGGCACCAGCACCACCACCACCTCCCAGCCCGCCGCCTCCAAACCCACTGACGACGGCACAACCGCCCCCTCCGCCGCTACAGCCGCCGCGGGCGCTAACGGCAACAAGCGGGCCGGCAGCGCGGGCGGAGGCGCCGTGGTTGCGGGGGCTGCGGGGGGCCAGCAGCAGCTGCAGCGGGAGGAGCGGGAGCACATGTCTACCTGGGTGCGGTTGAACCAGCTCAGCGCGACGTACTTCGTGTCGGTGCTGCCTCAGCTGCCGTGGTGGGCGCCGCCGACTGAGCCGTTCGCTATGCTTTCCATCGCGAGGTGGGTCTTCGGTGATGGGCCGGGAGGAAGGCGCGGGAGCAGTGCTGAGGCATGAGTTGGTACACACGACAAATCCTCGTACCTCCTAGCCCCCTATTGTCTTACACACGTCTCCTATCCGCTCACGCACGTGGGCGAGATGGTGTGTGTGGCTGCTCACCGTGTGGCTGCAGGGCCCTGCACTCGAGCAAGGGCGCCAACCTGCAGCCCGCCATGCGTGGGCGCTTGCCTGCCGCCTGGCTGGCCAAGGCACGCGCCAAGGACACCTCACAGGTGCGGGTGCGCACGTACGGTGGCAGCATTAAGGCAAACACAGACCACCTGTGCTCCACCTGTGCTTGTCCCCTTGGCCACCTGTGCTCCTGCAAGGCTTCATCTGCGGCAGCAACGCGTGCGGCACAGCGTGTGGAAGCGATGCCATACTGCGCTCAATTTATTTTTGCCCGCGCATTCTTGCGCCCTGACGCGCCCTCAAGCCCGCAGAAGGTGCAGCTGTCGTGGACGGTGACTGCCGCCGAGCTGGAGGGCCTCCACAAGAGCGCGGGCAGCATGCGGTCGGTGCGCGAGTCGCCGGGGCTGTGCTGGTGCGGCTACATGTGGCACCTGTGCCTCAGCCTCAACAGCCAAAAGGACGCGCTATGGGTCGGCGCCAAGGGTGAGTGCTGGCGCTGACGGACGGATGCTTTGTGTGCTGCTCCTGTTGGTCAGCGTCAGCGCGCGCCCTTGGTGGCCAGGCTGCAGAGTGTAGGTGCGCAGCCTGCTCAGCTGTGTGCGCCAGCTGCAGACAAGGCTGAATGACAAGTGCTGGTCCTTGGTGCGTTCCTCTGCCCACACATTCCTCCACCCGCCTGCATCTGATACGCCCGCTGAGGCAGCAGGTGATGCAGAAAACCACACACACACACCCTCCCGCTGCCCTACGCCCGCAGTGCGCTCCGCCCTCCTCTCGGCCCACCAGGTCCCTGCTGCCTCACCTGCCCCTTGCCACCTTGCCCCACCCCACACACGCCCGCAGTGCGCTCCGCCCTCCCCTCAGCCTACCAAATGCCCGTCATCATGGAGGCCAAGTTCACCCTGGCCGTCAAGGAGGCCGGCACCAACGACTTCACGCGCCGCGAGACCCTCAACTTTGGCGACGGAGCCGCGCTGCAGCCCGGCAACTGCAACGGCAGCCCCAGGCTGCTCAATGTGCCCGCCACGTCCGCCGTGCGCGCGTCGTCGCTGCCGCCTGCGGCGCTCATGCCCGACGGCAAGCTCAGCATGATGCTCGTGATGGAGAGCATGCAGTAGTGGGGCGGCGCGGGCTTGTGCTGCTGGTGTGCCATGGCACGTGGGCGACAGCGTGGGGGCCGGGGGACGTGGTGGCCAGCGCCAGCGTGCTGACAGCGACCTGACGTCCGAGGCTCGCCTTTGCTACCGCCAGAGGGATTTGATTGTGTGGTGAGCTATGCAAGTGCTCTCTGCCTGTGGTGGGCGTGTGCCTGTGGTGGGGACCGCTTCCATGGGCACACCAAGCGCACACCGTTGTCAAGTCCATACATCCCAAGTAAGGACGACTTGAGCACGAGGCACTTGCAGCACCCGCGCGCACTCACGGCACACAAGCACCACCAGCTGCAAACGCGCCGAACAAAACATACACCTGGCCCGCATACGCTGCACAGTGATCATGAGCTCCTAGCAGCTCCTCTATCCTAGCAGCAGCAGCACCCAGCAGGCTGTCAATAGGACCGTTGTCCCTTGCCGCGTGGGCCACCTCGATGCCCCCTGCTGCCGCCCCGCCCGCCGCCTCCCCCGCCTCCGCCGTACGGTTGCCCGTCCTCCCATTCGTCGTCGTCGCCGAGGCTGGCCGTGCTGGTGGTCGAGTAGCCTCCCTCGTCGTAGCTAGAGTCGTCCAAGAGCAGCTCCTCCTCATCGTCCATCCCTGCAACCAGTGAGGTCCACGGTGAATGTCCGTGGTGTCCACGTGCACAGGTCAGTCCGCAATTGCCACATCAGGCACCGATGATCAACAGCAAGGACGATCAAGCACCAGCCCGGCACCAGGACACGAGCGGCATACACACTGCACGCGCACCTCTGCTCCTGGGTGGTGGGTCGAGCTGGATGATCTCTGGGCTAGTGCCCCGCCCAAACACCTGCACAGCACGCAACGCAACGACGCAGCGTGTGCTTTGCTCACGAGCAGCGCTGGCCTGCGAGACATATAACATATCCGGGCCATTGTCTTTGCAATCCCGGCGAAACCGGGACAGCTGTGGGGCTGCACCTGGCCATTCCTGTCCCTCCCTCAGCTCTCGTCACCCTGACCCACCCTACCAGCACCAGCCCCAACCCACCTCACCTGATCAAACGCTGCCCCGTACCCACCCAGCCCATCCTCATCCCCCGCCGCCCGCTTGAGCACCCGCTGCACGTCAAACAGCGCCTGCAGGTAGTTGACGCTCAGGTCGTCCACGCGCCGCCCCCGGGCCAGAGCCTCCAGCCTCCGGGCCCCGCGCTGGAAGGCAGCCCGTACGGCGTCGACGCGGTACGTGCCGTTGCTCACGTCTCGCCCTGCACGCACTCGGGTGTGGATGGACGAACACATATTTACGAGCACGTGCACTGGCGTGAACTTTGCTTGGCAAACCTCTGATAGCGGCTGCAGCCTGACACCTGTCGTGAACGCCATGCACTTATGATGTCGATGATGAAACACTACTGGAGGCTTGCACGGATAAGGGTGCAGGTGCGGGTGAAGGAGGCGGCAGACGTCTGAGGCATGCGGGGCTGTGCACGCGGTATGTGCCGTTGCTCACATCCCGCCCTGCGGTTGGTTATCAAGGTGGGCACCTCAGCCACCTCACCTGTGATGGGGCAGTCCACCGACAGGCGGTCAAAGTACCGGTCCAGCCCCGGCCCGCCACCCGACGAAGGGTAGTAATCGTTAGCAATGCCCAGCGCGTGCTTGGGGACGATGCCCCCGCTGTCGATGCTCACGGCGTCGTTGGCGTAGTCAAACTCCTCCCCATACCGCAGCAGGAAGGCGTACAACGCCTCGCCGTAGTCAAAGATGTCGCGTCCCGCCTGCGCCGCACACGCGGACCACCACCATACACACACACGCACACTGGAGTCCACCACCACACACACATTATGGGTATCCTGTCACGCCCATGGGCCCTACGCTAACCCTAGCCCTAAGCCCTAGCGCACCTTGAGCTCTTCCTGCAGGTGCGCGATCACCATGTTGCAGAGGCTATACGACGACAGCCCGCCCGTCATGACCTCGTTGAGGTGCACGCTCTTGAGGTACGCCTTGAGCACCAGCACCAGCGGACGCATGGGGGGGTACGCGCGCACCTGCGCGCCGTACGTCAGGAAGCAGGGATGAGAAGGGCGGGCCTGCTCACGTCCAGGAACAGCACTAGCCGGGCGCGCAAGAGCACAAAGTGCGGGGCAGAGGCTCGGCAAGCACACGCGCAAGGATCAGGTCCCGAGTGTATGGCGGCAGGTGGTGCGACAGGCAGTGCTTCCCCTGGAGGCGCACCTGCTGTGCCATGTGGCGCGCTGCCCTGGGCCCCGTATCGTCGCTCATGCTGATGTCCACGTTGATGTTGCGCACCTTGAGCTGCAGGGCACACGCACACAACACGCCACAAGCAAAGCAAAAACTTTGAGCGCCATTGCCAACATTGCCGCCGCCACCAACATCAAGAAGCCAACGGGCGCTGCTTTGCTCCTTGGCCACAGCCGTGCACAACACCGGCTACGCAGCCACCAGCCCAGCTGCACGCCATGCTTGCTGTATACCCATGCAGGTGGCCGTCCTCCCTCCCAGTGGCTGATCAGCCCGCCGCGCCTTGCACCACGGACCTTGATGATGGGGATGCGCGCCCGGGGGATGATGCTGATGCGTGGGTTGTCCAGCTTCTTACACCGCCGCAACGCCTCGCCGATGCGCCGGAGCCGCCCCACCACGCGCCCACGCTCAGCCACGTCATACACTGCACGCAGCAGAGTGTGCAGCGTCATGACTTTACCATGACCTCCTGACGCTGCTGAAGCTGGTGACGATCGGACATGGCAGCGCGCCCCTGCATGCCCAGAGACCTGCGTCATCAACGCCTGCCTATTGCCGTGTTCCCATGTTCCCACCGTGAGGGGCCTTGCCCTCCCTCTCACCTCCCGTGTGCCTGTCAGGCTCCATCACGCCAGTCACCACCAAGTCCACGTCTGAGGACCACGTGCTTAGCCCGGTCACAAATGAACCAAACACCTGCAGCACAGCAACACAGCAGCGCCGCTATCTGCTTTGCCACACAAGTGCCGGGTTCATGCCATCATCGCCCACCCTCACTCAAGCGAGGAGGTGCTGGCAGTCTATGGCCCCCTGGCACTGCTGAAGAACGTCCTGCACATGCTGTGCTGTGCATGCCCTGCCAGCCCACGTGCCCGCACGCTGACACGAGCGCACAAGCCGCACACCTGCACGTCGCACCGCCGGCCCGCCTCCAACATGGCCTTGCGCGTGTGCGTGCGCACCCTGCACACGCGACATGACGCCACACATGCCCACAGCAAAGCACCACATCACCAAGTCAAGCTCTGCACGTGAGTCCTTGGCGCAGCTGCCTCTGATGTGATCTGCGCGGCTCTGCACCTCATCGCCACTGCTGCACCCCGGACGCCCTCTGCAGCTGCACCACACCAACCCCACGCCGCCAGCAGAACAAGGCAACTCACAGCTCCACGACTTGCGTGCGGTACTTGCGTTCGTCCTCACTGGGCACCACCCGCTGGCAGAACTCGTCAATGTTGTAGTGCAGAGGCGAGTAGCGCGCCGCTGGCACCCCCTGGCCTCCGCCTCCAGCTGCCTGCGCCTGCTGGCCTTGCTGCTGCGTGCCTTGCTGCTGCTGCTGGGGAGGGCCTTGCTGGAGCGGCCCGCTCCCGGAGGCGCTTGCTGCCGACAAGACCACACCCGCCGCCGGTCGGTGCGATGCGGCTGTGGCTGTTGTTGGGGCGGAAGCGGCAGATGCGAGCGTGGTGGGAGATGGCCCAGCGTCGCTGCTGCTGCTGCCTGGCATGGGGCGCGATGCTGCGTGCGTGGCCAGCGTGGGCCGCCCCGGGCTGCTGAAGCTCCTGATGGGGCACCTGGCTGCTGGGTAGAGGAGGAAGTGGTGCTGATCATGGCATTGCTGTAGCTGGTGGTGCTGGTGCTGCTGCTGCTGCTGGCCGCCGCTGCTTGCCTGCGCCTGCGCTCGGAGCTGGTGCGCCCGCGTGGCGCTGTGCAGCGCCGACGATGGGGAGGACGACGGCGCGACGCATCGTCTGCTGTTGAGCATCTGTCTTGTGGCGAACGCGGGCAGCAGCAGCAGCCTCGGCCAGACGGTCGCCAGAGCGGCAGGTGCTAGAGCTTCATCCTGAGGAGCTGAGGCCTAATAACAGCACTATACGAGCGAAGTCCTCTGCGTTCGTGCTGCTCACTGTGTAGCCGGGATGAGCACGCGGACGCACGCCCCGACGCGCATGGCGATTGATCACGGCTTCGAACGCGAGCAACAGCCACTTGCAACTCCAACAGGAACAGTGGTGCTCAACGAGATTGCATCACAGCGTCCCGCCTCCAGCAACATTCCACCCACAACCACCGCCGCCGCCGCCGCCACTCTAACCACTGCCACCTCCGACCCAGCTCAACCCATGAGTGGGCTCACGAACAGCGGCAGCCCATCCACCACCGCCGCCGCCCCATTCCCATCCTGCCCCCCCGCCCCGCCC
>QAXK01006356.1:0-15134 GCA_004335735.1 Chlorella sp. KRBP
GGCGGCAGTTGCAGCAGCAGCAGCAACAGCAGCAGCGTTCGCCACTGGTGCTGCCGGCGTGCCGGTGCTGGTGCTGGTGCTGGTTGGTGCGGCGACGGCGGCGGCGGCGGCGGCGGCGGCCGGTGGTGGTGGTGGTGATGGTGCGGCGATGCGCTTGAGTTGCAGCTGCGCCAGGCGGGGGCTAGGGCCTACCTCCTCCTCGTCGTCATGCACTTCAGGGTCTGCGGGGAGCGGGACGGCGGTGGTGGTGGTCGAGGTGGAGGTGGGCAGAAGAGCGGAGCTGCCGCCGCGGTTGAGCAGCTCCCGCAGTGCGCTCCTGGTGTCCGCCGTGCTGGGTGCGGGTGGTGCGGATGGTGCGGCGCTGGGCGCGGAGTGCGGAGGGGACGAGGCGGGCGGTGTGGGGGCCTGCAGCTGCGCTGTCGGTAGTGGTGTTGCGGTGCGGGGCTGGTCCAGGGAGAGGTCGGCGGGGCTGGTCGTGGTGGTGGTGAGGGTGGTGGTGGTGGTGGTGGTGGCATGGGTGCGGGGGGCGGCACCGCGTGCTTGCGATGTCACCTGCATGGGTGGGTAAGGTTGTCATGTCGACAAGGCGGATCATTTGCTCCATGCTCAATGGTCACGGTGACCCGCCAAAGGATGGCGCCACAGCCACGTCCTCACCGTAGTACCGAGGGCCCGGGGCACAGGCGGTGCAGCAGGTCCGGGCTTGATCAGGCTCAGGTCCACGGACACGGCCGGGGGCCGGTCGCTGGCAAACAAACCACCCTGCAGCGGCGCAGCTTGGCAAAGCACGGCTCAAGTTTGGCATCTGTGGCAGAGGGAGAGCGCACAGCAAGGGACTCACGATGGACGCCTTGTCGGCGTTGCTGTTGCCGTTGGCAGCTGCTGATGCCACTACGTGCCTGGCGCAGGGAGCTGCGTGCCGGGGGCCCAATGGGCACCTGCACATCGTTGCAACGCGTGCACCCGCCGCCACGATGACTGCACCACGCGCTGCACAAGCACCCCAGCCTCAGCACGGCTGATCCTGAGGGCAGAGCTGCTGCTCAGAGAAGTATCGTTCCCCTTCTTGGTGTGTGCGCCTTACCTCGCCTCTGCACCACCCCGACGCATCGCCCGCCTGCCCAGTCGCATCGTGTCGAACGTCGAACACGATCAAGCGCTGCAGGAGGGGGACTGCCGATCTGCTGATGGAGCTGGTGCAGGTGGAGCGCGTCCCTGCGCTTGGGCGCGCAGTGTGGAGGTGGTGCTCGGCCTTCAAAGCTCAAGGACTGCTCGCCAAGCGCAGGTCCTGAGCCAAGCGCGTCCGCGTGTTGCGTGTCGCGCTGCTCGTGGCCTTACCTTGCTGCTGATGCTGGCAAGGCTTGCGACGCTGCTTCGCGCTTCCGCTTGCACGCGGAGCTGGTGGGCTGCTCTGGACGTGGCGCGAGTGCGCACGACTCTGGCGCTGGGAGCACACGAGCGCTACTGCGCAAGCTTCGCCGAGCCGCAAGCTCATGGATGGCGCCTCTGAAATGCTGCGGATATGCTCGAGTGCGCGCTCAAGGGGTAGAGGTGGGGAAAGGAGGACAGCAGCCATTGGCTACGCTAGCAGAGCTGGAGTCTTGCCACGTGTAGCCTGCACAGATGGCGTTGGGCTGCTGTGCAGAGGCGGCACCGTAGGGTTGTCGTGCGCCCGCCACTCGGAGGTCTCTCACTGGTTGCAGGCTCACAGTGCGCAATGCTGGGGGCAGTGCTCATATAATGGTCCCCTTTAGTAGGATTCGTGGGAGGACCGCGGGTGGGGCGCCAGCGGGAACATCACGAGCTGCGACAGCAGCGTGTCCACACCCAGGCTCTCGGACAGCGCCTCCGCCTCGCCAAGCAGCTCAGCCATGACGGAACACGACCTGCGCAGGGCACCCATGCGACAGCCACATTTGACCGCGTTTGACCACGTTTGACTGCGCTGCGCTGGGCGCGACCACACACACGCAACAAACCGTGCCACACCTGTGTGGTAGCGCCGCTGCGCCCTCTGCCGCCACCCCAGGCTCCTGATGCTGCTCCTGCTCCTGCTGGTGCTGCCGCGCCGGGTTGTGCGCGTGGTGGTGCCCCGCCGCCACCGGCTTGATGGGGCTGTTGGAGTTGGACCCCCCACCAGAGCTGCCTGTAACGATGCGCAGCCCAGACGCCCCGCTGGCCGCCGCCGTCACCGCCACCCGCCGCAGGCTAGGGCTCGCCTGCCCTCCATGCGCCTCAGCCCCGCCACCATGGTGGTGCCCGTGCCCGTGCACCGCGTGATGCACCACGTGCTGCTGCCCCGCGCCGGCTGACCCAGGCACGCTGTCAGAGCTGGTCTGCGCCAGCAGCGCCGCCATGGCCATAGGGTTTGCGGTGGCTTCCAGCGCCGCCGCTTTGGGCGACGCCACCACTTTGCCCAGGGCGAAGATTCCAGCCTTGCCAGGCGACCCAGCAAGGTGGTGCGCGGCGCCGGCTGCTGCTGCTGCTGCTGCTGCTGCTTTCATGGGAGAGTTGACGTTGGAGGAGGAGGAGGAGGAGCCGCCAGGTGAGGAGACGGATATGGCGGCGGGCCTGCTGCTGGTGGAGGTGGAGGTGGCATGGTGGGTGCTGTGGGTGGCGTGGGTGTTCACGCGGGCTGGGACGATGTCTGCGAATGGGCTCTTGATCTTGGACATGTCCAGCGTGAGGTTCCCGCGCTTGCTGCTGAGGCCGCCCGAGGTGGGCGAGGTGATGGCGGCGGCTGAGGAGGTGGATGATGAGGTGGCGACGACGCTCGTGTTGATCGTCAGAGCAGGCGCAGCGGTGGTGGTGGGGTGGGAGGAAGAGCTGAGGTGGGATGCGCCGGGTGGAGCATGCGCGCCTGGTGAGAGCGCGCTGAGGGTGGGGGAGGACGGGTCCACCGCAGCTGCATGCGGTGCAGCCGCGGCGCTGAGCGAGCCGCTGCCTGGCTGCGGCGCGGCTGCGGTTGTTGCTGCTGCCGACGCGTCCGCCTTTCGCCGGCCGATGGCGACCGAGCGGATCGCCCATGGCTCCTCCTCCGCCCCTGCGCCTACCTCCGCAGCCTCGCCCGCGCCTGCCAACGGATGCTGCTGCTGCTGTTGCTGCTGCTGTTGCTGCTGTTGTTGGGTTGGCAGTGCAGCCGACGCTGCTGCACCACCGGCCTTGCCAGCGGCCCCCACAATGGTGCTCCTGCCAGTCGCACCTGCAGCCCCCACCGCTGCCGCCACTGGCTGTGACGTCCCTGCCCCCCCGCTGCCCCCCCCTGCCGGCGCGGCCGCCGGCGCGTTCGCCGTGCCCAGGTGCTGGAACATGCTGGCCAGCAGCTCCTCTGGCTTTGGCGGCGTCGCCCCGCCCTGCCCGTCATCTGAGGCTGACGGCGGCCGCTGCAGCTGCTGTGGCAGCTTGCCCACCACGCTGGGTGCGGGCCACGCTAGCCCGGCGATGCCCCCATCCGGCGCCGGGCCGCCTGTTGGAGCAGCGGCAACGATGCGCCTGCCGCTGGAACTGAGCACGCCACCCGTCGCCTGCCCCACCCCACCTCCTGCTCCTGCTGCAGGCGCTGCAGCGGCCGGTGCTGCTGCAACAATGGGACCGCCGCTGCCGGGACCGCCGCTGCCTGGCGAAACAGCGCCAGTAGCGCCTGCGGGAGGGCTAGCTTTGGGACCCTCATTGCTGTTGCTCCCTCCTCCTCCTCCTCCTCCTCCTCCTCCTAGGAGGCTAGAGAGAGACCCGAGTCCCTTGGGCTGGCTGCCGAGGCTCCAGCTGCGCCTTACTGGCGTCTGCTTGGCGGCCGCCGACGCCGAAACAGGCCGCACCATGGGCCCGGTGCCGTTGCCTAACCAGGACCTGGCGGCGTTGGTGATCTCTCGCACGGACGCGGCTCGGTGGAGCGGCGACATGGGCCGCTCCTTGCTGCTGCTGCTCGGGCGCTTTGAGGAAGAGGCGGAGGACGAGGTGGACACGCCTGCTGCCATGGCTGCTGCAGCACTGGCAGTGGTGGTGCTGCTGGTGTCGGGTGCAGTGCCGCCTGTGGCCTTGCCTGCCTGGACGAGCGTGGGGGCGGACGTGGGCCGTTGCTGGTGGGAGGCGCCCTGCGGCTGCTGGTGCGACTGGGCGTGCGCGTGTTGGGCGCGAGAGGAGGAGGAGGAGGGCCCTGGGAGGGTGTGGGAGAGGCTGTCGGGCGCGGTGTGGCTGTCTGCGTGGAAAGGGCTGCGTGCCTTGCTACTGCTGGCTGCTGGCATGGCACTGGTGGAGGTGCCGCCGCTGGCACCGCTGATGCGCAGCGTGGGCGTGATGGTGTCTACGGGGCTGGCGGCCTCGGCGCGTATGCTGGCCGTGGTGCCGCTGCAAGGGAGCAGAGGGCAGTGGGCAGGTGGCGGGCACACATGTGTGTGGTTGTGCACTGCGGGTTGAGGTGTGCGGGACGTCGGGGAGCGCGTGACGTGACGCGACTTGCCTGTCCAAAACGTACAGAGGCGATGCCGCGCGGCCCGGGGCTCCTTTACCCGCCATCGCGCGTGCTGCATCCCTTGCTGCCTGAGACTTGGAGACGAGGGACTGACGGGCCCCTGCAGCCGTGTCGTGTCGGGCAGCGGAAGGCGGGGAGGTTGGGTTGGCCGCCCCGCACGCCGTGTGTACACACGGCAGGCTTCAGCTGTAAGCTGGCCATGCTGACGGCAGGCACCACAGCCATCGGGCCGTGTGCCAGCCCTAAGCTCGTGTGCGCCTGCCCTGTGAGCGTGTTGTGCGCGCAGCACCGTCCACCACGCCACGCCACGCCGCGCACCTAGAATCTCAAAAGGCCCAGCTCCGTCCGCTTTCATCCAGCCTGATGAAGGAATGGCCGCTGATGCGAGCGGTGCTGTTGTGCGGCTGATGCTGCATCAAGGCGACATCGGTCGCTCCAGAAGCCGATGCGCCACGGCTTGCGCCCACGGCGCCCTCCAGGTGCTGCTGATGCTGCGCTGGTGTGGCTAAGGGCCCTGCCGGCGCGATGGGTCTCCGCCCGTACTGGAATGCGTCCACGGCCCACGCAGCTCCGTGCAGAAGGAACACGCAAAAGCTATGACGCTCGCCTGGTGCTCACGACTCGTGCTCCCGGCCCCTGGTCGCGTCCCAGCTGCACGCGCCCATGCAGACCTCGGGCTTGCGCGTCGAGACGCACAGCGAGAGAGACAGGATACGCGGCAGATTCACGTAAGCGACGCACACACTCACCGCTCCTTGCACTCTCGCGCACTCGCTTCGCCTCCGCACCTCTCCTTTGGTCAGCTGAGTAGCAGCTGCCACGGGCTCGATTAGCACTCGTTGCTGGCTTTCGGAGGACGCGGCAGCAGACTAAGCTTCACTGAGGGAGCGCCAGCCCGGCCCACAGGCAGTGTGCAGCACTAGTGAGCGCAATTGCTTGCCAGGTGCCGCCGCGCCGCTCATGAGCTCGTCCCTCCAGGCGCGAGCCGTCAGCAAAGCCGCCAGCAACAGCAACCTGCTCTCCGGCCCAGGCGGAGCTCTCCCCACCTCCACAGCCACCGCCAGCAGCAGCAGCTCCACCGGCGGCGCCATGGGCCTGGCGCAGCAGCTCCAGCCCCTCCACCTGTCCAGCGGCACCGCCGCGCAGCACACGCACTGGTGGGGCGGCGGCGCCTGCGGCTGCGGCAAAGGGGGCTCCGCCAGCACCGCCGGCAGCTCGCCCGCCTCCTCCGCCGCCGCTGCCCTGCAGCACGCCGTGCCCGCCCTCGCCCGCCTGGCCTGGCGCCACGCGCGCCTCCTCGTGCTGGCAGCGGCACTCATCGCCTTTCTATGGGTCTACCTCCCCTGCGCCCTGCTCATCCTCTGGAACTACTACTGGTGGATCCTGTATAGCAGCACGGTGCAACTGGCACAGCCGGGGCCCCATGCCGGGGTGGCGGCGGGGGCGGCGCTGGGTCAGTTTGAGGCCCCACGCATCCTGCACCAGACGTGGAAGAGCAAGGAGGTGCCGGAGAAGTGGAAGGCGGCGCAGCAGTCGTGCATCGACGCCCACCCGGGGTATGAATACCGGCTGTGGACTGACGCGGACGCGGAAAAGGTGGGTGGGTGGGTGCCTTGTGCACGTTGAGGGAGTTGTAGGAGGGCAGGGGCCCTTGGCTCTTGACTTGTTCTGCTCATCATGCGCTGGGTGGGTGGGTGGGTGGGTACATGTGCTGTTGAGGGTGCGGGAGGGCAGGACTTGTTCTGCTCATCATGCGCTGTGCGCTGCGTGCACAGCGATCACCGCCTCACGGGCGTGGTAGCTGGGATTGCGTGCCGTGTGCCGAAGCATCAACGGCCAACCCCACCAAAGCGTGCAATTTGGGTTGGGTGCTGCGGCCCGTGCAGATGATTGACGACAAGTTCCCTTGGTTCTCGCGCGTGTACAAGGCCTACCCGCACAACATCCAACGCGCCGACGTGCTGCGCTACTTTGTGCTGTACGAGTACGGAGGCATCTACCTGGTGAGCTAGGGCTTAGCTTAGGGCTTGGGTTCGCGTCCATGGCAAGGGAGTCAGCAGTGCCTGCCAGGCAGCGCGGGGCAGGGTCGTGCAGGGCTGTCTGCATGCCGCTCCTCAGCATGGGGACGCAGGCAGCGCCACGAGTAGAAAGGCACGCCACGATTCCCCTCACTTTCTTTCTTTTACGGGTCTGATGGCCCGGGCTGCCTGTGCGTGCTACTCATGCTCGCTGCGTGGCTATCCCACTGCAAGCGGTCCTGTCTCACAATGCCAGCGCTGCCACACATGCATGACTGGTGGCGCGCAGGACCTTGACGTGCACTGCCTCAAGAGCCTGGACGCCTACCGCTACACCAACTTCACTGCGCCCAAGACCTACCCCATCGGCGTCTCAAACGACGTGCTCATCTCGCGCGCCAAGGACCCGTTTGCCAAACAGCTCATACACAACCTGGCCTTCTGGCAAAAGTGGCTCTTTGTCAGGTGAGGGTCCGATGAGGGTTCTGGCGGGGCTTGCTCTGCTGAGGTGGGTGCTCATACACAACCTGGCCTTCTGGCAACAGTGGCTCTTTGTCAGGTGAGGGTCCGATGAGGGTTCTGGCGGGGCTTGCTCTGCTGAGGTGGGTGGGTGGGAGGGCGGGTGGGTGCAGTGCCTTCCAGCCAGCGCTTCGACACCCAGCACTGCGACAGCGACACAATCATGAGGGTAGGAACGCATGGCGTGGGTGCAGCATGTTGGCCCGGCACAGCAAACTCGTCGGTTACCGTTACCTTCGTTTGTGCATGCGTATGTGCACACTTGTGTGCGTGCAGGTACGCCACCGTCATGTTCACCACGGGCCCCATGTTCGTCACGGTGCAGTACTCGCTCTTCCCGCGCAAGCAGGACGTGAGCGTGCTGCCGGCCGAAGTGTACGGCAAGTACAACAAGACCGATGCCGCGTACCTCAGGCACCTTCACGGCAGCTCCTGGCACGGGAACGACGCGCGCTACATCTTTTGGCTGGAGCACTATGGGCTGAGGGCGGCGCTGGCCAGCGTCGTGCTGCTGGGCATCGCGGCGGGCGTGCTGCTGTGGCAGCACCGGCAGCGGCAGCTGGGTGGTGGAGCTGCCTGGCAGCTGCCGGCGTTCGCTGCGCTGCTCAACGGAGGAGCGGGCGGCAGCGGCGGGGGCGGTGCGTGCTGCAACGGGGGGCATTGTGCGATGCCTGGGGCGGGTAAGGGCTCGGGCGGGGGTTTGGCGGCCATGGAGGAGGGGAATGGGCACTACCACCACCACCGCAACGGCAGCAAGGCGCACCTGGAGCACTAGTAGCCGGATGTGCTGTGTTCTGGGGGGGGAAACAGCGTGGCTGGTGTTAGCACGGCATGGCTGTGGCACGGTGCTGCAGCAGGGCCATGCGCTGGCGTGTGTTTCGTGGTGATCCAAGCCGTGGGTGTGCGTGGCTGCAAGGGTGGCGATAGCAGCTTCCCACCAGCGCACACCCGGGCAGCAGCCTCAACCTTAGCGTTGATTAGTGGGTTACTGCCTGGGCTAGAACCTTTCCTGCACTGCCCTCCATTCGAACCCTGCCTCGTCCGTGCTTAATCGTATGCTAGCCGTGTTCCCCCGGACCCAGGCTGTTTTGCGCCCCGTGTGCAACGTCCTGCGTGTAAACTGCGCTTCTCTGTCTTCCACGTTTGCTGCAGCGCCTTGCACCCGCTCCATGACAGGAGGGCCACCACGTTATGGCTCTAGCAAGCAAGCAAGGCGGCAGCACTCCCGTGAGTGCATTATCAGCCGCATGGCTTGGTCTTGCTGTTGCCCCACCCCACTGGGTTGGCGTCCTTCCAGTCGTCCCAGGCCCTCTGCCGGTGCAGCTCCTCCTCATCCTCCTCACTGCCCAGGTCAGCCTTGCGTTGCTGCTCCGCCTCACGCGCGGCCCGCTCACCCTGCAAGAGGCGAACAAAGCAGCAGCGCACGGCTGTGGAGTGCATTACGAGGCCGAGGCCCTCGTGTACATGACACGGTACACGTGCAGGCCAGTAGGGCCAGAGGCCAGAGGCAGCGACCAGAGAGGCCTGGCATGCAGAGGCTGGCATGCCTGCACGTGTACGCCACATCGGTGGACGCCACGCCACACACCACGTCAAGGCTGTGTCCAGGAGCACAGAAACCCACCTCTTCCCGTCTCCGCGCGTCGGCCATCTCAATCTCCGCCTGCTCGGCCAGCGTGCGCGTGGGCGGTAGGAAGCCTGGCTGGAACACCTGAGCGTGCAAGGCAGGGAAAGGGCAGCAGGGGTGCAGGACAGGTGGACGTGTCACGCACGCACACACACTCAGGAACTACCATCTGCCATGGGTGCAAACAGCACCACGACAGCCTACGTGTGCAGGTGGAGGAGCAAGTGAGTCACGGGGCAGCGCCTCCCACCGTGTTAAGCCGTGTGGCACAGCGCCAAAACACATGGCGGGAGAGGCTGCGTTTGCGATTAAGCAGCCTTGAGGGTGGCCGCACCTGTGCCTGCAGCTGCTGCCTCTTGGTGTTGCTGCCCAGGTCCAGCGCGATCTTGCGCAGCTGACTCAGCACCTGCACGGGCAAGCAGCACACGCATGCACACATCTTGTTTGCCTGACCATGGCCGCTCCACGTGTCCAGCACGACAAACACGCACACCCGTTGCATGCAATCACACTCGCTCCTTCGCTTCCACGACTAGCAAGGAGGCTACTGCCAAGGCTGTTGCCGCCCCATCCCCACGCAGCCTACACCACTCCTGGCAGCAGCTACTTACCAGCTGCACCTTACGTCCCGCAATGCCCCGAAACTCTCCACTCGTCAGCAGAACGCCAGCACGCCCCAAAACGCCGTCTCCCACCACCGCACGACTCGCCCTCACCTGTGCCTGCTGCTCCTGCTGCTGCTCCGCCTCCCTCGCCGCCGCCACCCTCGCATCACCCGCCTGCCCCACCCGCCCCCCCAGCAGCGTCCCCCGCTGCTGCCGCGCGTGCATCTCCAGCAGCTGCAGCTCCTCCCTCAACATGTCCCTCTGCCCGAGCGCCTGCAGCGCTGACTGCTGGAGCACCGTGGCCCACAAGCGACGCTCGTCCTCCTCGTCCCACCCTGAGGCTCCACCCAGAGGTGCCTGGTCCTCCTCCTCCTCGTCCTCCCCGCCGCCAGCCCCTGTGCCCCCACCGCCACTGTCGCCGTTGTCGTCTCCTCGCCGCTGCGCGCACAATAATAAAAATAATTCGCGATGGGACAGGTATAGGGGAGCGAAGGTGTCAAGAGCATCAGCACCACCTTCGACTGCTGCTGGGTGGTTTGCTCATGTGGCCGTGGCAGCCCGTGTGCGACCTACCTGCACCCCCCCCACACAGGTCCCTTGGCTGCCACACTCCTGCGCCCCACCTGTTTGAGTGAGGCCTTGCGTCTCTGCTCCTCCAGCAGTGACAGCTGCGCCTTGAGCCGCTTGTCCGCCTTGAAGCGCTCAATCTTGGCGGCGCGCTTGGAGCTAGGGTCCTGACGCACCTGTGAGTGAGCATGGGCAACAAGGGCGGGCAGCACACCGCATCACAGGTAAAGCAGCGTCACTGCGTGGATGGGAGGAGGACACGGGCAAGCAAGGACGCCGCCGTGGGGTGTGCCCGCATGCACATGTTCTGCTGTGCGTGTTGGTGCTGCTGCCGCTGCTGCGCCAGGCGTGAAGCCGGCACGGTCGCACCTGCGTGCGTTGCTCTCCGCTGGACTCGTCCACAGCCCGCGTGTCGTCCAGGCTCCCGCTGTCCGCTGCCAGCTGCTGCTTTGCCACGTCGTCCAGCAGCGCATACTGCTCTAGCCGGCCCAGAAAGGCAGAGTAGTGGCGCACGGCCTCGGAGACCAGGCGCGCCCGCTCCGCCTGCGCCTGCCCCGGCTCGCTGCTGCCTGGCTGCTGGCTGGGAGGTGATGCGGGGCTGCTTGCCAGGAGCTCCGCGAGGTAGAAGGGCGCCATGAGGTGCTTGAGGCGCGAGGTGAGCAGGTCGTCCGCCTCCTCATTGCTCGAGAAGCAGCCGTAGCGCTCCACCGCTAGCGCGTAGGCGCGGAGCGTCGACTGCGCGTGCGGCAGCGCTGCCACTGACTCCTGCTGTCGGCTGGCGCGCAGCACGGCGTCCTGGTGGCGGTGCAGGGAGCTCGCCTTCGCGTGAAGCAGCGCCAGGGGCAGCGCGCGCGCCAGCTCCGCAGGCTCCCATCCACCAGCGGAGGAGGAGGCACTACTGCTGGAGAGCCAGGCTAGGAGCTCACGCTGCTCATGCTGCTCCTCCTGCTGCCCGGCTTGCGTCATGCTGCTGCTCCGCGCACGGCGGCGTGCTGCTCCTCCTTGTGCGTCTGCTCTTGCGTGGGTGGTCCTGTTATTGCGGCAGGCTCGTATGCTTGAATGCGAAAGCATCTCAAAGCGTCACGGTGTCGGTCCGCATGCACGCCAGGGTATCCGATCGTCAAAGCCGCGCGTCCGTCAGCAACTGGTCACAAAAGTCAAGGTAAGCCTAGTAGCGCTCGCGCCTCTCGCCGCCGCCGCCATAGCCGCCGCCACCACCACGGTCACCCCCACGATCGCCGCCGCTGCCGTAGCCCCCCCTGCCACCGCCACCGCCACGGTCACCGCCGCGGTCACCGTAACCCCTGCCGCCGCCGCCACGGTCGCCGCCGCGATCGCCATAGCCCCTGCCGCCACCGCCGCCGCCACCACCGTAGCCACCACCACCCCGGCCACCGCCGCCGCCCCTGCCCCCGCCGGCGCCGCGGTCACCTTGAGGGTTCGCTTCGTTCACGCGGATGCTGCGGACAGGCGATCAGATCGGCATACAGATCTGTCGTCATCTTCTGGCCTTCGCTTGCTCGTATGCGGCAAGTGCGACGTGGCCGCTGCAGCTGCAAACGTCTTGCACATGCACGGCCTCGCGGTAGGCCAGCAGGCATTCCTTTGCCACTGCGGCCGTCCACGCCGCTGCGCATACAATCATGCACTGGCCTGGTGAGCCCACTCACTTGCGTCCCATGAAGTCGCTCTCGTTGAGCTCCTTGAGCGCCTCCGCGGCGCCGGTCGTAAGAGTCACGAATCCAAAGCCACGCGACCGGCCGGTCTCGCGGTCTGTGGCCACGAAAGCGTCCTCAACCTGTGCATGCATGCCGCGTGTGGAGGCGTGAGCGCAACGCCGACGGCCAGCGCATGCGGCCCCCGCCAAGCAGCATGCGCACGCCGGGAGCACGCCAGGAGCCAGGAGCCACCCACACTGCCACATTGTGCACTGTTGCCCTTGCCCGCAATGCGGCGTGTGCTGCTGGGCAACTTTGGGCGGGATACTTTGTGTGCGCCGCCAGGTCCCCCACAGAGCGCTGCGCCCCGAGGTGAGGCACGAACCGCTCGGCACCGCCTGGGCTCACCTCTCCGTACTTGGAGAAGAGGCCGCGCAAGTCCTCTCCTGTCGGCAGTCAAGAGTCGCCAGAGGCAGCGCGGCGGGGCACATCGCGCGGGGGCTGCCGGAGCCAGATCATCACCCCACGGCGCTCCCATCAGCGCGCAGGCCATCGTGTTGCGGCTGATCGTCGTTGCTGCGTGTCCCGCGACTCCATCCCCAGCCACGGCAAACCTTGCGTCGTCCATGAAAGGTTTCCGATGAAGAGCTTCGTGCCCATCTTGCTGTTCTTGCCTAACGGAGCTCTCTGAGAGGTAAGATTCTGCAAAAAATCGCGCAGACCCTCTTGAGGGTGCAGCCAAAACGGGGGTAGGGAGCAGGATGTCCTCGCAGAACCTCGCAAGATGGCCGTTCCCGATGTGGACACGTTGCTGCGCCTGGGGCGCCAGGCCCTGGCCACGGGGCAGGTGCGGGCGGATGAAGCCGGACAGCTGCCGCCGCCACGTCACGCCCTACGCCACCCAAGCAGCACTCTCACTTCCGTGCACCAGCATGCACACACGCAGGTGGACAAGGCTGTCACCATCCTGGGCGCCGCCACAGCAAAGTTCCCAGACGAGCCGCGCGCCTGGTTCGCCTTGGGCTCCCTCCACGCCCGACTGGTGCGTGCTGCCACCTGCTCATTGCCGTGCGCCTTGCCACTACCTTGACAGCGGGAATACCTCACTCTTCCACGCCGTGCGCAGGGCGAGCAAGACGTGGCGGCCTTGTGCTTTCACCGGGCCGCCCGCATCTCCTCCGCAGCGCTGGCAAACATGCAGCCGCAGCAGCTGCAGCAGCAGCAGCAGCACGGCGAGCACCCCGCCTCATCCATGCTCGACTACGCAACAGGCAACGCGTGGCTGGCCTCCGCGCCGCTGCTCCCCAGGGACTGGGTCGCGGCGCTCACTGACGGTCCGTCCTCAGCACCACCCGCAAAGCTTGCGGGCAGCGCAGCAGAAGCAGCGGCGGAAGCAACCAGCGGCGATGGCGGCATGCAGCAGGCGTGGGGCCTGGCGCTGCAGCGACTGGCCGAGGGGATGGTGCTGCGGGAGCGCGGGTCAGGCGAGGAGGAGGGTGAACAAGGGGGGGCGGCGAGGGTGGCAGTGGTGGTGGGAGGCCTCCCGGGCGTGCAGGCGCTGCACTTGGCTGCGCTGTGCACCCGCGCCACCTTTGCTGCCAGTTCCAATGGTTACAGCCACAGCGGCGATGCACTGGCCAATGGCATCATTAGGGATAATTCAGCTGCGGTGGCAGTGCCGCGGTCAGCAGGGCTGTGGCACGTGCTCAGCTGCCACCCGGACCAACTGACGGCCACGCTGGCGGCCCAGGTGCTGCAGCGCAACCAGCCGCTGCTGCTCGCCGGCATGGCGGGCAACCCGGCGGCGCAAGCCCTAAGCAGGGAGGGCTTTGGCGGCGTGACGGTGGTGCGTGCGGGCGTGAGCGACCTGCACGCTGCGTTTGACGCCTGGCGCGACTCGCTGGAAGCTCTTCCTGAGGAGCAGCAGCAGCAGCAGCAGCAGGCCTCAGGGACGGATGATGACGAGGACTATGACCCGGAGACGCACACGTGGGGGGCAGCAGCAAGGGGCAAGCAGGACCAGCAGCAAGAGAAGGGCGCTGCGGCGGCGGCGGCGGCGGGTGGTGGCGGTGATGGTGGTGGTGGTGGTGGTGTGCCTGCGGCGCTGGTGCCGGTGCTGGTGTGCGCAGGGGGCTGCTTGGCTCAGCTGGACCTTCCGTTGCTGTCGCAGTGCGCTGAGCAGGTGAGAGCACACCGGGGCTTGCAGGGCTAAAACCGTGTTACAGTGCTGTCGACTGGCGCACTGGGACTGGGATGGTGTGGTGCCGGAAAGTTTTGTATTTGGGGTGAGAGAAGGGGGGCGGAAACCATGCGTGGCAGGGCTCCCTGCACCACACCGTGATCCCCGTCATTGTGCCACATCCTCCCCATTCCGGCCACCACCTCCGTGTTCTGAAGAGCATCATCATAAGCCGAGTGTAGTGTAATCTGCACTACAACCTCTTCAACACGCTGGTGGCGTGCTCACTACATTCTCTGTGTGTGTGCGTACGCAGCTGGCCGCCATGTGCACCCCTCCTCCTCCCGCTCCCAGCGCCACCGCTGTCCCCAGCACCACTCCTGCACCCAGCAGCGCGGCGCCGGCCTCATCAGGCGCCGAGCCGCCAACCCCTAAGCACCGTGCCGCCATGTGCCCTCGGCGGGTGGTGGTGAGGGCGGTGCTGGTGGAGAGTCAGGATCTGGTGGACTTGAACGAGGTGGACGTTGATGCCATGCAGCATCATGCAGGTGAGGGTTTTGCTGGTAGATATAGTCAGGATCTGGTGGACTTGAACGAGGTGGACGTTGACGCCATGCAGCATCATGCAGGTGAGGGCGTATGCGTGCGTGTGTAGCTTGCAAACGGGGCTTCAGGCCGCAGCAGCCAAGGCAGCACGCTTTGACTACAAGCCCTGCAGTCACCTGCGTGACGAAATCGTTTGCACTTCATTGTCACGTGTGCACGCAGGCCTTGACGACGTGCCTTGCAGTCACTGCGTGGTACCTATTTCTAGACGTGCGCAATGCATGTGTGTACGCAGGCCTTGACTACTCTCCCTGCAACGAGCTCCTGTGGCGCCCCTCCCGCCCCGCCAACGTGGACCTCCTCCGCTACCGTGCCCTCTCCCCCCCCGTCACGCTGCTACACGTCGACACGCTGCACGACCTCGTCACGCCTGCATGGGCTAAGGCTAACCCTACAGGACAGGGCTCTCCTGGCCAGGCGGCTGCGCCCTCGCAACAACACGCAGGCACTGAGCACCAGTGTGATGGGAACGGGGCGTTTTATGGCGAGGACGCATCACCGGGCGGGCAAGGATCAGGCGACCAGCAGCCTGATGGTTGGTCATCCAGGCAACGTGATGCACCAGCAGCGCACCGTAGCATGCCAGCAGGGCAGCAGCAGGCGTCAGATGCTCAGCCCGACCAGCAGCAGGCGTCAGATGCTCCCTCCGACCAGCAGCAGGCAACTCATGCAGCAGCAGCGTACCATGGTGTCCCGCACCGCCCCTGGGCGGCCGCGCTCCGCTGCGCATCAGCGGGTCGGCTGGACTGCGTGGTGACGTGGCAGGAGTATGAGGTCTCAGAGAGTGTGTGGCTCAGCTACGCGCCCTCGCTGTGCCGGGGCAGTGGTGGAGGGCGGGCAGCGGTGGAGGGTGGGGAGGGGGGCGGGGAGGGGGCCGGGGCGGGGTA
>QAXK01006357.1:0-11029 GCA_004335735.1 Chlorella sp. KRBP
ACCCACCTGTGCACACTGTCCATGAGCACCTCCCTCACCCACCTGTGCACAATGTCCATGAGCACCACCAGGCCCAGGCGATGCGCCTCGTCAATGAGCGCCTTGAGCTCGTCGGGCGTGCCAAAGCGCGAGGAAGCTGCGAAGAAGTTGGTCACGTGGTAGCCAAACGAGCCGTAGTAGGCGTGCTCCTGCGCGCACAGGCACCGCGTGAATCAAAGTGCTTAAGGTATGGAGGGAGGGGACTTGTGCTGCCCCTGTATGAGGCTGTCTGGTGCGCTGGCATGGGCTCATGGTGGTCACCACAGGAGCAGACAGCAGACAGCAGACAGCGCTCGGCGGGGCCTGCAGGCGCCTGCACCACCATGCCCGCTGTGCATGCGAGTGTGAATAGGGAGGCACGGGCAGCAAAGCCAGGCGCAGCACTCACCTGGATGGCCATGATCTGGATGGCGTTGTAGCCCAGCTTGCGGATGCGGGGCAGCATGTCGCGCCTGCAGCCACCAACAACACCAACAGCCTGATCGCTCCTGCTGCCCACTCCTCCATCCCCTCACCCTCCCCAGGCCGCTCAACAGCCCCAGTAGCGCGCACCTGAACTCCATGTACGAGTTGATCTTGGGCTCGGAACTGCTCATGCCGATGTGGCACTCGTAAATGCGGAGCGCCCGGGGCCTGCAGAAAGCACATGACACGCACATGACACGCATGCAGGTTAGGACTTGCGCGCCAGCACACACGCATGCGTAGGCCCAGGCCCCACCCACTCACGCTGCTGGCCTAGGCTCACCAACCACAAGGTGGTCTGCATACATGTGTGCCACCGCCCAGCACCCCACGCATGCATGCATGCAGACGCAGAGCACGCATTGCACGCATGCAGACACAGAGCTCAGACCACACGCACGCCTACTCACTTTGCTGGGCGCGGGTACTTGAAGGTGTAGCTCTTGTTCTCGGCAATCTCCCCCGGCTCGCCCACCTCTGGCGGCTCCCAGTGCACTCCGTTGTACTGGATCTCGTTCCACTCCTGCGTGGCCCACTTGATCCACGCGGGGATGCGCTCAATCCACTGGCCGCCCTCGGCCTCCAGGCGCACCTTGAGCTTGGTCCTGCGCTCATCACGTACAGCAGAGGACAATACCTGGCATATTGTGCGATGGTTCTGCAGGGCCAGCTTCTTCTGCCTGTGAGGAGATGCCAATTATTGTCCGCTGCTGTATGTTGCACGAGCATGACAGTCGTGCTTAGCGCCAAGGGAGGAGGAACGCTGCGTCGACTTGCACCTTGGCCCCCTGCCACCGTCCTGCTGCTTGCCCCCCTGCCACCGTCCTGCTGCTTGCTGCCGTCCCTCCAACCTGGCCCCCAGCTGCCACCACACTGACGCCCTCAAGCCACAGCTAAACCCAACCCAGTCCCAAACCCACGACTCACTTGTGCGTGATGGCGGGTGTGCCGTCAGGCTTGTCGGGCAGGAAGAGCTCCCACACGCCAAACGGGTTCTTGAACGCCCAGTGGTTGTCGGCGGGCTTCCAGTTGTTGAACTCGCCAATCAGGCACAGCGCCTGCGCGAGCGCCGCCAGCAGTGGCACAAGGCATGTGTGGCGCGTGCATGGCGCACCCAGGTGCCGCAGGAGAGCTCTGCATCATGAGCCCGATCAGGCCCAGGTGCGGCCCACAGGCCCCGTCGCGCATGCACTTGGTGCTGCCGGAAAACCGAACACAACGTCCTGCTGTTAGCGCTCTGCGCCCTCGTGGAGCCTACAGCCTGCTGCCGTGCGCGGCCATCGTGCCGCCGCTGTGTCTGCTGTGCTGAGCTTTGCCTTCTTTGCCCGCCTAAGGCTGCACCCCAGACACGCAGCGTGGGCTCGTGATGGCGGTGCTGCTGCTGCACTGCTGCGCCCGGCACGCCATCGCCGGCCCAGTCTCCCTTCCTCCTCCACGCCTTTCAGTGTTCACTTCTCCCTCACACACTCACTTTGCCTCACGAGTGGGTGAGGCTAAGGGAGAAGTGAGGGAGAAGTGCACCCTTGAGGCATGGATGAGGGAGGGAGGCTGGGCTGGGATGGCGCGGCGGTGCAGCAGCAGCACCGCCATCACGAGCCCACGCTGCGTGTCTGGGGTGCAGCCTTAGGCGGGCAAAGAAGGCAAAGCTCAGCACAGCAGGATAACAGCGGCGCAGTGGCCGCGCACGGCAGCAGGCTGTGGGGCTGAAAAGAGGGCTCCAGAACGCTAACAGCAAGACGCCCATTGCTCGCGTTCCTGCCCCGTCCCTGGCTGGCCATTGCTGCTGCAGCCCCTGCTGCTTCCGTCCATCGTCGCTGCTGCGACCGTGCCGCTCGCTGCACCCCTTGGCACGCCGCACCTTGGCGCCAGGGGCCCACTCACGGTACCACTGGCCAATCTTGCCGTCCAGCTCGCCACGGTTGAAACCCATGAACTTGTAGCCTGCAGCAGTGGCCCCCCGACACACGCGAGAGCAGCTTGAGCCACATCATCATCCCTGCCAGAAGCTACTTCATGGGGAGCCACGCTGCTTTGCACGCCGCTGCCGCATCTTCCACGCCCTGCTGTGTGCCACCACTTCTCTCCGCAGTGCGAGTGCTGCACATCCGCACCACCAGCCCGCCTGCCTGCCTGCGTGCCCGCCCACCTGTGTCCCAAGAGGCCGCACCCACTCACCCTCGGCAAACTTGGCCAGGCCGCCCTCGTTGGCGTCAATGGCGGCGCGGATGTCGCGGAACACCTTCCACCGGTACTGCAGCACGCAAGAGCAGGGGGCGCGCACACACGTATGGAGCATCAGGGACAGGATGTGCGCGCTTCAGCCACGCAACGCCCTGCCCAGCAGCAGCACAGCTCGTGATATGTTCTGCAAAACAGCACCACAACAGCACACAGGCTGCCTGCTGGCACTACTGAGATTCCGCTGCTGCTGCGCTGGTGCGGCACAGGTGCGTCGCACGGGGTGCGAGCGAGCACAGCGGGCGTCCCTCACCCTGAAGTGCCCCTCGGCGCTCCACAGCGTGTTGTCCCACTGGAAGCAGGCGGTGCCGTCGTGGCCAGGCACGGGCTTGATGGCGCCGTACTCCTCCACCAGCGCATGATTGTAAGGCACCTCGAGCGCCGGGGACCAGTAGTCCTCGGGCGAGGAGGGCACCTGCTCCTCCGCCGCCAGCAGCGCCTCGTCCGTCTCCGCAGGCAGCTCCACGCCTGCAGCAGTGCAATCCCCCGAAGCCATGCTGATCTTCTTGCCGGTGCAGGCGCGGCAGAGGTGGGCAGACTCAGGACTCAGTCGAGCACGCAGTCCTGCGGAACGCGGCGCCTGGCCGCGCGAGGGCGGCGCGTGCCGAGGTGGGGCGTGTGCAGGCCCATCGCGCGCTGTGCCGGCCGCGTCTGCTGCTTGTGGGTGCTGCGCGGTGCCTGCGAGGGGCTCGCGCCCTGGGGGACACTTCCCCGCCCCCTGCAGCGATGGGAAAGCATCGAGATCACTGCCTGCGTTCACCTGCTTCGGTGAGGTCCTCCTCCAGCTCCTGGATGGCCTGCTTGGCCTCGGTGATGGTGCTGCGCAGCAGCTCGTTCTCCTGCCGCAGCACCTCGAGGGGCTCCAGCTCGGCCGTCTTGGCGACGGTCCTGCCGCGGAGGATGCCCTGGCGTCCTGCTCCTGCACAGGGCCAGCGGAAGGGCGAGACGGTGAGTGCAACGCCCGCTCCCCCACCACGAGCCGTGCCACCTGTGCACAAGTCCCCCAACACGGGCGCGGCCCGCGCTGGGTCGTGGCGCGATGCACGATGCGTTGATCAGCGTCGTCAGCGCGCGATGGCGGTGCGCAGGGACGTCTGGGGGGCCTGGGGCGCGCGCGCACAAGACGATAATTTGTCCTTCCCGCGCTCACCCAGGCGCGGCACGGCGATGGGGCGCAGCGATGCGGATGGCGCAGCGCCCGTAGCAGCACACGCCGAGCTGTGCCTGTGCGCCACGGGTCCTGAGCGGCCGAGGCCGAGCATCATGGTGCGCTGAACGTCAGCGGCAGGACTGGACGACGAGTCCGCCAAGGTCCAGTGTCGCTGAAAGAGCGGGGGCTCAGCTTGCTGCCGATCGCGGCTCCCTCGTTTGGCGGAGTGCGAAAAATGTGCAAGACCGCGCTGGACCTCCTCGTCCAGCAGCGCAGCACACTCCGCTGCTCGGGCTGATGACCAGGCCAATGTTGTGAACAAGGGGCTGCATGGCCATGCGATGGTCCTGGCTGCCAATGGCACGCGTCACCTCCGCACGCGTTGCGCGCAGTGTGTGTGGGGACGCGCCGCTGACTCTGGCCTCTTGGCTCTGCTCAGTCAAGCGCAGTACCTCTTGCCAACGCCAAGGAACGCCAAGGACAAACAGGACAAGCAAATAGATCAAAGGAGAGGGCCGTCTTAGCGTGCTGGTCACGATCGTCGAAACACGCACTCCCGCTCTGTTGATGGCACACAATGGTCATAAGGAAATCTCCCCTCGGCGTACATCCTCTAGCTCGCAGGACGCATGTGCCGCTGCCCTGCCGTGCCCGCCCGCCTGCTGTTGATGCGGGCGTCCACCAGCCCCTGCGTGTCCCACTCCCCACCTGCACCACTCACGCCCTGCTGCCGTGGGGATGCCGCCCCTCCCGCGCCACCCCTACCCAGCACGGCAGCGCTGCCAGGCCGACTGCCGGCCGCCGCCGCCGCCGCCGCCACACCCTCCACCCCAGCGCCCGCCACCCTTGACGGCGACGCCGTTCCATCCAGCACAGCAGACGTCGGTGCAGGTGCCAGTGCAGGTGAAGGTGCGGGTGGGCCACTCACAACCACCACCGCAGCCAGCGCTGCTCCGTCCTCCGCAGCACCCTCCGGCTGCTCACCGTCCGCTCGCCCGCTGGCAGCTCGTGGTTGGCTAGCACCAGCACCCCTACCACTCGCCGCCGTGCGGCTGACAGAAGCGCCGCCTGCTGCGCCCCCAGGGGCAGCGTTGGAGTTGCGGGAGCGGGAGGAGGGGAGGTGCGGCGAGGTGCGAGCGCGCCCAGCCACCCCGCCCTCGTCCCCACCCACCGGCAACCCATCCACTAGAAGCAACGGCTCGGGCACTGGGTGTGCACGCACGGGCTGCGCCGCCGCCGCCGCTGCTGCTGCTCGCGCTTCCTGTTGCTCTTGCGGCGGCGGGGCGGCGTGTGGGAAGCGGGGCAGGCTTGCGATGAGTGCTGCCTGCGCCTGCGACTGCTGCTGCCTTGCGGCGGACGAAGATAATGCCGACATCTCCACCACTGCCGCACGCTCTGCGCCGCCGCCTCCACTCGCCCCCTGCTGCTGCTGCTGCTGCTGCATTGTGCCACTGGTGGTGCTAGTGCAGGCGCCGGACGCGAGCATAGGGTTGACTGCCCCGACGCCACCCTGTGCCTCCACCCGCTGCAGCCACTCGTACGCCTGGCACGTCCTGCACTTGCACTCGGGCTCCCCTTGCCAGTCCCCACCCACCCTCCCACCTGCCCCCGTTTCCACGCCCTCACCTCCCCCCTGTTGCCCTCCTTCCCCCTGGCCAACCCACTTCCCGCTGCCACCGCCGCCGCCATCCCCATAGCCCCCCACGCCCACCTCAGCACGGCACAGCGGTATGGCGTAGACGGGCAGGCCAACAGTGACGGTGCCATAGCTGCTGCCGGCGCCGTTGCCGTTGCGGGAAGGCAGGCCCCCGCCCCCGCCCCCGCCGCCACCGCGGGTGTAGCCTTGTGAGCCCGTGTGGCTGATGGGTCCTCCCAGAGAGGACAGCAGGGGCGGGGCGGTGGTGGGCGCCAGCCAGGTGCCTCCGGACTGCAACAGAGGGTGAGCAGGGTATGTCAGGATGGGCAGGTGCACCTCCTCCCACATTCCCCTGTGGCCCATGACGAGAGCGGCTGCTGCAGCGTTAACCTGCGCTTCATCTCCCCTCGTCACCGCCAGGGCCTGGTGACCTCTCCCTCCCCCCACCCTACCTCCCACCCACCCACACACCTGTGGCTCATCCGGGATGATGGAGCCCGAGGTCTGGTCTGCCCAGACCGGGAAGCCGTGCTCCATGAAGGACTTCCTGAGCCAGTACGTTGCCAGCGTGTGCAGCACCACAAAGCCGATGCACACGGCGGTGCGGATCCAATTGCGGGTGATGCCCATGATGATCATGAGCATGAGCCACAGGATGAGCATCCTGCGGGTGCACAGGTGAGGGGCCGGTGTGGGAACGGGGTGGTGCCGTGCCGTCGGCCACCGCTGCCGTGCTCCCCTGCACGCCCGTACATGCGACCCAGTCCCTCCTCTGCATCTGCACGCCTCTGCAGCTGCTCACCCCATGTTGGACCTGTACAAACTGCAGCACGTGCCGGCGGTGCGGTTGCCCGCTTGGTCGGAATAAGGCGTCTGCCAGCACGCACAGTGCGGGGCCGGGTACTGCACCGCCACGGCAATGCCTGCAGGAGGGGAGCAGGACAGGGGCTGCGGGATAGGTGCAGTGCCTGCAGGATGGCGTGTGCGGAGGCGCACGCGTCCCCGCGCGCCCACGCACCGATTGTCGCCAACACGGCTGAGATAACACATAGCACCGCGACCACGGCCAGCGCGACCACGGAGGAGCTGCGGGTGCAGGAGCATTGCACAGCATTGCACAGGTTGGGCGTCCACTGCTTGCCCAGGGAAGGTCCTGGGTGGAACCCATCCTCTCCAAACAGCGCACACGACGATGAGGAGAACCACACGCACCTGCCCGTGAGCTGCCCGTCCGCGCTGATGGGGTCCTGCGCGCTGACGACCGGCAGAAGCAGCGCCACGATGACGAGCCTGGCCAGCGCCCAGCCCCGCCTCCGCTGCGCCTCGCGGCAGCTCAGCAGCTCCATTCTCCCTATTTCGCTTCGTGCTGCAGGGCCCCACGTCGCGCGGGGGGGAGATATTAACTGTCGCGGTGGCTAGCAGCCCCGGCGCGCGCCAACGAAGAGCTTGCAGCGCGCACTCGGCGCTATGGCGCACGCAATGTTGGCGCAAGCAGCAGCCACCCAAGTTCCTCAAGCACCAAAGTCCAAACTGATCCGCAGCTGTCACCACAACAGATGGTGCAAATCGCCTCCGCTACTGGCCAGGGCCGTCCGCGCCGTCCAGCAGCGGGAAGCCCACGTCCGACCCGCCCTGCGCACGCACAACAACGCAAGATCACCCGATCAACGTGTTGCCGCGCCCGACCCCAACACACGCACCACCTCGCCACACCTCACCTGTTGCGCGCCCCGCCCAGCCGCAGGCCCCCTGTTGAGCTGAAAGCTCGGCCCCGTCACCGCCCGCGCCTGCGGCAACAGCTTGTGCGCCGCCCCGCCACCTCCCTGCAGCGCCCCGGACCCTTGCCTCGCCATCCCGCCCCCACCCCCACCACCTCCGGGCGGCGACGCCAACCTCCCTGACACCAACCCACCCACGCCCCCACTCCCCGACATCCCCCTCGCCCGCCCGCCACCACCGCCGCCACTGCTCATCCGCATGAGCCCCGGCACACCCACCCCGTTGACCCTCGCCCCGCCAGCGTTGCCCCCCGGCACCCGCCCCAGCAGCTGCTGCTGCCTAAGGTACTTTTGCTGCTGCACCAGCACCGCGTGCTTGTCCACAAAGTCCGGCAGCAGCCGCACGTCAAAGGACAGCGCCCAAGGGGACAGCGCCGGCGGCTGGAAGCTGTACAGCACCGCGTCCGGAACAGGCTCGTTGAGAACCGCCGCCGTCGCCGCCGCCACCTCCGCCGCGCCCCCACCCGCACCCGACCCCGAAGCAAGCACCACGCTCTGCACGGCGGGCGGTAGCGCGCCACCCGTCGCCAGCAGCGCGGATGCAATGGCGCCGACCGCCCACTGAGACGCGTCGCCGCCTTGCTGCTGCTGCTGACCCCCCTCCCCGCCGCCCTCCGCCTCCCCCGCAGCAGTGCTGGTGCCGCTCCCTGCGGCCGCGCTGTGCTGCTGCTGCTGCTGGTGGTGGTTGGCAAGGGAGGAGGGTGAGGAGGCTCCGAGCGCGGACGGTGACCCCAACGGACCAAACGGCTCGAGCGTCAGAGGGTCGCACCGGGCCAGCACCAGCCTGCCGCCCCGCCCGATGTACGGCTGCGCCGCGCCCGACTGCAGCGCTGCTTGCAGCTCGGGAGTGAGGCTGATGGGGGCGGGGGAGGCGGGCTGCGACGCTGCTGCTGCCGCCGCTGCGGCTGCGGATTTGGCGGCGTCAGCCTTGGAGGCTTTGGCGTCGTGGTGCTTGGAGGCGGCGGCGGAGGAGGAGGTGGAGGAGGGCGGGAGGAGGTCGAGGAGGGCGGGTTGGTAGGCCCACAGGGGCTCGGCCTCGGGGGCGGGGACGGGGGGCGGCACCTTGGCCAACGTGTCCTGCATCATTGTCGAGCGAGGGTTGGGCAATTGCATCGGTGCGGCAACCTCTTGCAGTCCGTAAGGAAGCAAGCAAGCACAAGAGGCGTGTGTCAGGTGCTCTGCAGCACACAAGGCTGAGCAAGGTGCGTGTGCCGCTCTGCCCAACGCACCGCCGTGGTGATGGCCATGTAGGCGAGCGCCTCGGTGTCCATGCGCCGCCGCTTGACCCTAAGGGCGCGCCGCATGGACTCGTCCAGCAGCGCCGTGCCTTGCTGCTGCACGGATGGACAGCACGCACCCCACAAAACACGCGTGCGGTCAAGGCCATGCAGTCGTGACGATGACAACAGAGACACGCACGCAGCAGAAGCACTTGCCGTCGTGGCATGATGAGCGCCAGTTGCCATAGCCATAGCGTATGCCAAACACTAGACACTTCAGCAAATGCCTCTCACCGGTGCGTCGAGGAACATGGCCAGCCGTTGGTCCAGCGCCGCGCACCTCCGCCTGGCCTCCATCAAGCGTACGCTGGCCAAGTTCTCCACCATGGCGTGCGTCTGCGCACGCAGTCACGCAGTGCAGTGGCCGCACAGCACCTGGTGTAATGACGTGTGATGACGTGCATCCGCAGCAGCATCAAGGACGACGACAACAGGGCCAGTGGCAGTGAATTAGCAGCAGAATGCTCGCAATAGATGCTCTCAATGTGGAGTGCGGCTGACGAGGCCAGCGGGAGCGTGTGCGCAGCGGCGGCATTGCGGCAGAAAGCAGGGTGTGAGAAAGGCAGGTGCTGCTGGGCGGCACAATGTTACAGAGCGATGCGCACTCTCATATACATCTCTACCACCTTCGTGGGTAAGGCTGACATGCCTTATTGTAAAACACAAGCTGCCGTGACTCACGTGTGGCGGTTGGTGGTGGAGGCTGAGCTGGCAGCGCTGCACCAGCATGTCCAAGCCCTGCAGTGGGGTATGGGCGTGCACACACAGGTATGGGCAAGCCTTGTCGCAGGGAAAGGAGGGTCCACTCGGCACGTGCGTTGGCTGAGTTTGCCAATGCGTGCTGACGACCCTGACCATGGGGCTCACCATTGCCGTGGCTGACCACCTCGGACTGCATAGCAGCCAATGCCACCCTCACACTCACGTGCACCTCTCCCTTCTTGCGCTCCCGCAGCAGCACCATCTCCGCCAGCTCCATGGCCCGCAGCATGTTCTCGCGAATCTGCCGCAGCTTCTCCAGGCACTCTGCGCTGTTCTCGCGCCGCCGGCGCGTCAGCGGGCGGTTGACCTTCTCGCGCGGCCTGCACGGTTAGGGTTAGGGTTAGGGTTGCAGCGGGCACGGAATCGGCGGCGGAATCGGCGGTGGACGGTCGACTGCAACGCCACGTCAGCGGCCGCGTGCCACACAGGCCACGTTGGGGCGCAGGCACTGCAGGGCTGTCGACAAGCGTTCAGACCTAAAAGCAAGCGCGTGTGCGGTGCTGCGCGAGGGAAGTGACGGCAGCTTGGGAGGTGGTGTGGCGACGGCGCTGACTGACCTGAAGACGTTGAAGGGGTTGGTGTCTGTTGGGTTGGTGGGCGCCTGCAGCCGCCGCAGGATGGGCTTGCCCAACCGCTTGCGCTTGGCGGCCCAGTACTCGTACACTTGCTGCACACATCAAGGGCACATATGGGCACACGTAGCGTGCATGTATGGCACACTCGTGCATACCGTGCACGTGCTGCACTCACGTGATGGCGGCGCGGCGCGGCGAGTCGTGCACGTCACCTGTTTGCTTCCCTTACCTGGCTGACCACCTGCCCCCTGCCCCCCTGTGGCCCCCTACAGTATGCAGCACCTCCCTCCCACTGCTCGCACCTTTAGGATCACGTCCCACCTGCCCACCCCCGTGCACCCGTGCGCCCGCGTGTGCCTCCGCTCCCACTTCCAGGTTGACGTTGCGCCTGCCTGCCCACCACCCACTGCTCGTGCGCACCTCCAGGATGATGTCCCGGCCCCCCACGCCCTTGCGCAGCACGCTCAGCGCCTGGACCTTGGACAGGCACGCCGTGGAGGCGAGCGCGACGGCAGAGGTGCGCTCTGCAGGCATCAGGGTGCACACACACAAATTTGGCGGAGCTCTAGGTGGAGGCCTCCTACCTCAGCCTGTGGGTTACACCCACAGGCCGGCGGGCAATAAGCTGCAATGAGTTGTCATGCCAGCAGGCAATAACAAGCTGCAACGAGGCGCAGCCTGGCCCACCTGAGGCTGCCAATGAGACCTCGGCCGCCTCCGACCAGGCCAGCTCTAGCCGCCACAGCATGCGCTCAAACTTTGTGTCGGCCAGTCGGTTGTCGCCCCGCCGGTTGAAGGCCTCCAGCCAGTCCTCGTCATCGTCGTCCAGGTCGTACTCTACAAAGTCCTCCTGAGTGTAGTTGGTGCCACCTGCAGCGCGTGGCGGGGCATGTGAGGTCATGTATTCCTGGACACTGGGTGTAGGAGCTGCACACCTCGTGGCGAGCGGCAGGCGCAGGCTTTGTGCAGTGCCCGTGCGTCGTGTGTGTGTGTGTGTCGATATTTGCATCTGTTTGGGCGCCTCGGCGGGGCCGGAGCCCACTACCGGGCGTATCAGATACCACATAGCTGCATCCGCAAGCCAAACACCGGCGGCTCTGGGTGGC